>MKYO02002450.1:109002-149851 GCA_002013955.2 Citrus medica
TAATTCTTTCTCCATCTTGTATTTTCTACGTATTTTAATAAATTTCCATTTTGCCCCTAGTTCAATTATAAGTAGCTAATTTTCTTTCAAGCTTGGGTTGAAGGTGAAGTCTCAACATGTGTCATGGGCTTTATTTGGTAAATTTATTTTCTCTTCCCCTCTAGTTTTTGTGCATGTTTTGACTTCTCGTCGACAAATAATAATAATCTTGTCTAGATACCGTCTTGGTTTCACCGACTCTCTAGTACAAGGTTATTATTATTTGGCACGATAAACTCTTTAGCACCATATTGATTAGAGTATAGTTCACGAGGTGTGGATTCCTTCCTCTCAGCCAACATCTCTAATAGTTCCCACAGCCAACCATGCATGATCCAGGATCCTCATCTCAACCACCTCCACAACCCCACAAACCCACAACAGCAGACAAAGCCATTCAAACACCTGGACCCAAGCCAGGACCCAAACGCAATTCTCCATACTCACACTACCATGGCCCCACTTGGAAGAATCCAAAGCTCTCTGAAACTTTTTTTTCCTCCAATCTCTCGTGACACTGACCCCGGTGAGACAGAAAGCTCATCCGAAGACGACTACATGAATATCTGCTCTCCATAAAGTAGTTTGTCTTGTTGTAATAATTATGCTTTGCTTTATGCTTTTGTCTTGTATAATTATTGCAGTTTGCTTTTACTTTAAGCTTTTACTTTTGTTAAAGTCATGCTTTAATTATTAAAGCATCCTTTGTCCTTTGTAATAATTAAAGTTGTGTCATGATGTATATTTTGTTTTTGCTTTTGTAAAAGATAGGGGTCCTGTCCTATCTTCCCCGAGAATTCTCCTATATAAAGAATTCTCCCTTCCTTTGTAAGATATATAAAATTTTCAGAAATAAACCCATGTGCTTACCCGAAACCATGAGTTTCTAAACCCTCTTCTCTCTCTGCAAATGAAGTTCTAAAAAAGAAAAAGAATGAAAGAATTAAATTTTTTCATTTTGAAAACCTAAGGAAGTATGCTCTGCACTTGTCTTCTTGTAAGGATCCTGTGCATCAGAAAACTTTTGACCATTTCTTATCTGTTTTGGTACCCTACTTCAGACTAAAGGAAAGTCTGTTTTGGGTTATATAACCCGAGAAGAAAATGTTTTAAAAGGTTTTTTGATCGCTATACCTAGGGGCCACAACGCCACGTACTTTATGGTATCAGAGCCAGGTTTCGATCCTGGGACCTGTGGGTTATGGGCCCCTAGGTATAATTATAACATATCGTCCAGCGTGTGCTTACCCGAAACCATGAGTTTCTAAACCCTCTTCTCTCTCTGCAAATGAGGTTCTAAGAAAGAAAAAGAATGAAGAATTAAATTTGTTCATTTTGAAAACCTAAGGAAGTATGCTCTACACTTGCCTTCCAGTAAGGATCCTGTGCATCAGAAAACTTTTGATCATTTCTTATCTGGTTTGGTACCCTGGTTTAGACTAAAGGAAAGTCTGTTTTGGGATATATAACCCGAGAAAAAAATGTTTTGAAAGGTTTTGATCACTATACCTAGGGGCCACAACGCCACGTACTTTATGGTATCAGACTATACATTACTCGTCCTTGAAATTCGGTTTTCTAAATCTTGCTTTTCATTCCCAAAATGGTATAATTTGAGTCTTTATT
Organism: Citrus medica; assembly: GCA_002013955.2. Classification (NCBI taxonomy): domain Eukaryota; kingdom Viridiplantae; phylum Streptophyta; class Magnoliopsida; order Sapindales; family Rutaceae; genus Citrus; species Citrus medica. The sequence continues at coordinate 110,668 of MKYO02002450.1, forward strand.
CTGTTTTGATCTTTAGTCTTCAAGAGCAGAGAGAATTCTTCATTCATGGCTTCCTCTTCAACTCTTTCCCCTCCTGTTACTCTTTCCTCTACTCTCTCTTTACCTAAATATTGCACTTCTCATACTGCCAATAAAATTGAAAATCTTGTAGAATACTCCTACCTCCCCGAATCCGCCCAGATCAGTGAATCTTCGTACCCTCTCATCAGCCCCTACCAGCTCTACAAACGCCCCAGTTCTTTTACTCGCAGTATCCGTACACTCATATCCACCCACAGACCTCACCCTAAAGAATATATCCAGTCTTCTCGCCTGGATCAATGATCTCTCCAAGCAACCCCTGCTGAGCAATATGTTACTCTTGAAATCCCCTCAGACTTGATTTCCAACTGGAAACGAGAATGTTTTACCCATCTCCATCTTGGAGGCATCAGATTAATCATTACCCTTCATGGGAGAAAAGGATTACCAGTTACCGCTCGGATTGCTATGCTTGATACCCGATTCAAACAGTACCAAGATGCTGTTATAGGCACTGTCCTCACAACCCTTCATGCCAGAAGTGTTCTACTTACCTTTTACCCCAACTTTAACCTTTATCTCCAAGACACCAATTTGTCCGCAGCCTTGGAAGTTCAAGTTCAAATTCAAGGTGCAGAACAAATTTCCTCCGCTAAAATTGCTACTCTTCACCATCAACTGGTCTATAGGCTTCAAAATCATGCCTTAGATCTACCCACCCCAGAACACCATTCTGACACCCTCATAGTGTTAGCAGAATCTGACCAAATCCCCACAATCATCCAGATCCCTAGACAAATTTCCCGTCATGAGCTCATAAAGCTTATGCCTCTTGAATGGATCTCCAACTATGAGCAGTTCCATAACAATACCGCTCCCATCCAGACATCTGAAAGTATGTTTGAAAGACACCCAGATGGCACAGTCAGAATGACTTTTAAACCACCTCCAAGTGCTCCACAAGAGCCTCCTCGGCTCTCCTTTACTTATTCTTCCATGATCACAGCTGTTCAGACAGCTCAGGAAGATCTGCCCATTACAGGGTTTAATTCTGAAGGTTACCCTGTTTATCCAGCCAAACACAATGGCCATTTCTTATGGGATGCCCCTGGTTCAGGCATGTGTGACCCAAATTGTCCCTGCTGGGATGATTGGGAAGAAGACGATGATTATGCAACCACAAGAAAAAAGAAACCCAAAAAGAAAAAACCTCTTGTCCCATGTAACCACTGTGACCCTAAACCACCATCAGATCCTCCACCTCCACCAGCTCCATTACCCATCTACCGAAAAGAACTCAAATGGATTGCCAAACATTGCAAATCTGAGATTCCATCACCACTCCCAAACCCAACACCTATCGTCCAACCACTGGCTTGTATGATGTTTTCCTCTACCTCTTCCGATTACTCTTCTTCCTTTCCTCCTTTGGAACCCCAGACAGATTCCCAACGAAATGTTGTGTCCAAACCCTTTATCCCTTCACCTATTACCTCCACTGGCCACCTGGAGCCCCCTAAACCTTTTGAATCAGTCCTCAACTGGCAAACTCAAAATGCCAGGGCCCAAAATGATACTTTGTTGCATCTCCATTCAAAAGTTGAGAACATCAGTTTGCGAACTGACCAGATTGAGACGAAAGTCGACTCTATTGCTGCCCAAATGCAACAGATTCACCAAAATCTTCAAACCAGAATTGGTCAACTCGATTCAGAGTTACGAGCCATGCTTGCCCAGAGATACTATGGCCCAGAATTTGATCAAAAAGAAAGGGAAATCAGGCGCTTAAAAGCTGAACTTGCTCAGATTGAATCTGAAAAACAAAAACCTACCCTTTTTACCACATCACCTCCTATCCCTTCCATCGGCCCCACTTATCATCCTTTTGCCTCTATGCTATCTCCTATTAAACAGTATGACCCTTCCAAGTTATTTGGCATGACTCATACTCTTTTCAGAGACAATCCTTTGCCACCACCACCTAAACCTAAACCCAAACCTAGACCGCAGCCTCGACCTGCCCCTCTTCATCCTTCCTCTCTGACCATCCCTGGCCAACCATCTCCTAGTTCTACACTGCCCTCACCGCTAGCTCCATTATCAGTCCCTACCCAATCCAAGGATAAAGAACCCATAAACCAGTTTACTGCTCACACAGTCACCCATTCATCTACTACAGACGACCAAACTTCTGATTCAAATCTAGCTGTTTCAGATAGCCCTACCGAAACTGATACAGAATCTTCAGCATCCACCAGTGACTCTGAAAAGTCCTATGCTGATATTACCAAAATCCTGATGGCTCAACCTGATCAAGGCCAAACCTCTCATACAGAACCATATGTTGATATTCCCTCTGAAGTTGACGAAGAAATACCTGAATCTTCTGCCACAAACCAACCTCCTCCAGCCCAGCCCAATCCACCCAGTCAAAAATCGTCAAATGGTCCATGGTTCACATTTGATGATCTACCATCTCATAAATGGCGTGACCGACTCAATGAAATGTCTGCCTGGATTGACCTCCAGATGCTAAGACCAGGAGCAACAACTCAATCAGTCCTTAGAGAATTTGCTACTCGTTTTACGGGTGCTCTAAGAGATTGGTTTGATTCGTTAGGACGATACCGCCAATTACAGTTTGTTGACCTTCCAGAAGTTTCAAGTGCTCTTGCTGTACTTCATGATCAATTCCTTGGCGACCCTTCTGCAGTCTTTGAAGCTGCCAGACGAGATTATCTCAACATGAAATGCTGCTCCCTCAATGCTAAGGATCTTGACTTCCATTATAAGCGAATGTCCCTGCTGTTCTATAAGCTTAATGGATTCAATGAACCGACATTAAAGCATGTCTTTCTGGCTTCCCTCCCCGAAGAACTCCAACCCGACATCCAGAGACAACTCACAGCATCCAATCTTTCCCTAGACAACATCTCTCTTGGCAAAATCTTTCAGCTTGCCAAAACTTGTCTTGACAAACTTTGCGAGCAAAAACAGTTTTTCAAAGAACTGTTGAAAGACAAAGAACCTTTCCGAAGTGCTTGCAAAAAGCCTTATTTGCAGATCAAATGCCACAAGAAAAAGGATTGCGATTGCAGTTCAAAGAAAAAACGGCATTTTCGGAAATTCAAAACTCCAGAATTTTCATCCAAACCTCGCAGATCCCGAAAGCCCTACAGGTTTTTCAGAAAGAAATCATCCTCTTCCAGAGACGTTAAACGAAAGCACTCAAGTAGATGCTTTATCTGCAAGAAAAAAGGTCACTATGCTAAAGATTGTCCCAACAAAAGAGAAAAATCCATCCGGTTAGTTGAGCATCTTCAAGCAACTACAGACTACTCTCCTGCCAAAGATGAACTGGAATTCTATTTCTCTGAACAAGATGAACCCAATGATGAAACAGTGTTCGCACTACAGAATTCCTCTGATTCAGACAGTGACCAGTCTCAAGTGATTTTCCACCAACAGTTACTCTCCCTTGATACTACAGTTCCTATCCCATCCATCAAACTCCAGATCTTGCCCTCAAAATTCCAAAGGCCCATTCCAGCAATTGGTCTTATAGATACTGGTGCCCAACGCAGCATGTTGAACCCCCATATTCTTCCATCCGAATACTGGACCCAGTTTGAAGAACATTTCAAAGCTGTCAATGGCAAACTCTTCACCACCTCTTTGATTACCAAAAAACCCATTGGTATTCAAATTTTCCCAAATTGTGTCATTTGGACCAAGGTTATTGGTTCCACTCTTCCTAATAAGGATATCTTGTTAGGTTTTGACATCCTTCACCAAATCAAACACCTCCAAATCATTCCCACTGGAATCCGAGTCAAGTCCATGTTCAAACCATTCACAGACATTCTGAAACTCTACAATCTGTCTGAAACTCCCCAGTCTTACCAGGATATTTCAACCAAACTTTTGAGTTTCTGTCCAGAGTCCCATTCTGAGTTCACCCATCCAACTCCCTTGTGGAAAAATAAGTCTTTCTTCATTAAGTTACCCTTCAAACTCAATGAAGACATTAACCCAACTAAAGCTACCCATCCAGGAATGAGTCCTTCTGACTTACTCCTAGCCCAACAAGAATGTTCACAATTGTTAGCCCAAGGTTTAATTGAGCCCACAAGTTCTCAATGGGCTTGCCAAGCCTTTTATGTTGAAAAGCATTCTGAAATTGTCCGAGGAAAGAAACGCCTAGTCATTGACTACCAGCCATTAAACATGTTTTTACAAGATGACAAATTCCCTTTGCCTCGCCGACAAAGCATGTTTACTTTTCTCAAAAATGCCCAGATCTTTTCAAAATTCGATCTAAAATCTGGTTTTTGGCAACTAGGCATTGAACCCTCAGAACGTTACAAAACCGCTTTTTGTATTCCCAATGCTCATTTCCAATGGACAGTTCTACCCTTTGGTCTCAAAACTGCCCCTTCCATTTTCCAAAAATCCATGATCCAAATCTTCCAACCTATTTTGCATCATGCATTGATTTACATTGATGATATCTTGCTTTTTTCAGGCTCACATGATGAACATCGCCAGCTGTTAACTCAATTCTATGATCTTATCCAAAATCATGGAATCATGTTATCGGCCAAGAAAAGCACCATTGCTACAGATAATATTGAATTCCTTGGTATGCTCATAAAAGATGGACACTACCAGCCAGGAAAGCACATTGCCCAAGAATTGCTTCACTTTCCAGATCAGCAACTTTCCAAAAGGCAAATTCAACAGTTTCTCGGCATTATCAATTACATCCGTGATTTCATCCCACATGTGGATCATTACACTCATCATCTTTCGGCTTTATTGAAAAAGAAGCCCCCAGAGTGGAATGCTGACCACACAACTGCTGTCACTACCCTAAAGCAGATCGCGCAAAATCCGCCTCCTTTAAAGTTGATTACTGATGGACGGCGTATATTGCAGACAGATGCAAGTGATGAATCATGGGGTGCCATCCTCCTCGAAGAGCTCAATGGACAAGAACACTTTATCGCTTACGCTAGTGGACAATTTTCTGACACACAGAAGCACTACCATAGCGTGTTCAAAGAGATTTTAGCGGTAAAGAATGGCATCAAAAAGTTTGAGTATCATCTGATTGGACACCATTTTCTCATCCGAATGGACAGCTCAGCCTTCCCCAATATCTTTCATTTCAAAGGTAAAACTGTTCCCGAAAAAATGTTACTCAGATTAAAAGATTGGTTTTCCAAATATGACTTTTCAGTCAAGCATATAAAGGGATCCCAGAACCTTATCCCTGATATGCTCTCCAGACTCTCCAAACCACAAAACCCTCTCACCTTGTTTTCCACCACCTACCATTTTCCGATTATCTCCATGGCTACATCACTACCCCCAGAAGCTCTCACCAAGAAGACTTTTCCCTTTAATAAAACCTTTTCTTCTGTCTTCGCCATCCAAGAGTTTGCAAGAAAAGCTCTCTTTCGCTTCTTCATGAAAGCCTACCTTGTCACAGAACCTTTTCCATTTTCCTCCTTCCACCCAGAAAATCTGTTCCTTACAGGTTTAACCCTTGATCCATCCAGAGAAACCACTGAAGATGTGTTATGGTACATTTGGTGCCTAACAGTCCTTTATGCCACTAAGTTAGTCCTGCCAATTGCTCCTACCTTGGAACATCTCCTTGATCCCGACAAGGCCACCTCTCTCACTTGGACTTTACTTGAATGGTTTTCTCCCATTCCATGGTGGAGAAAGAAGCTACAACAACTGTCAGAAATTCACAACCTTGATCGTATGCCTGCCTCTGAAGCACAAATGTTCACATCAGTTTTTATTATTCACAGGCCATACTTCCAACATCCAGACACCAATCTCTTTTGGACTCAAGATCAGGTATATGAATGGTTCACTGCACCACATGTAGCTGTGATTGAAAATGACATACAAGACGTCCTGCACAATTACCTTTGCCAATTAAATCACCAACCTCCGCCACTTAAAGATATCTCCCACACCTCCTTAGGTCCACAACATGACCTCCTCATGATCCCCACTCCATCCGCCATATCCAAACCAAAGTCCACAGGTATCATCATCAAGGAAGAAAAACCAGACTACACTGATTTCCTGTTCCAGGATTCCCAAGACCCATGGGATGCATTTCTCCCCCTAAGCCAACACCTTCACCAATTTCCCCAACCCACAATGGATGAACCTGGACCCTCTAAACCAGGGCCCTCAACCAAACCTCCCAAACATTCAGCACAACCATCCAAAGTTGACAAAGCCACCCAAACTTCCCCCACGCGGACTCGAAGGTGCACTCCCCGAGATTATCATTGTCCTCATCCACCATGCCGTGGTCCCTCCTGTAAGCATCCAAAGTTATCCAAAACCTTTTTCCCACCAAAAGACAACGATGACCCATATGCCACTGAAAGCTCCTCTGAAGACGAGTACATGAATCTCCGCTCTCCATAAAGTTGTTTGTCTTGTTGCATTCAATAAAGTAGTTTGTCTTGTTGTATTAATGATGTTTCGCTTTATGCTTGCATAATTATTAAAGTTTGCTTTTACTTTAAGCTTTTGCTTTTGCTTTTGTCAAAGTCATGCTTTAATTATTAAAGCACTTTTGTCTTTTGTAATAATTAAAGTTGTTTCATGCTTATCTTTTTGTAAAAGATAGGGGTCCTGTCCTATCTTCCCCGAAGGATTCTCCTATATAAAGAATCCTCCTCTCCTTTGTAAGATATAGAACTTGAATAGAAAATTTTCCATAAATAAACTCTCGTATGTTTTCTTCCATGAATTTCTAAACTCTCTCTTCTCTCTCTGCAAATGAAGTTCTAGGAAAAAGAAAAGAATAAAGAATTAAATTTGTTCATTTTGAAAACCTAAGGAAGTATGCTCTGCACTTGCCTTCCAGTAAGGATCCTGTGCATCAGAAACCTTTTGACCATTTCTTATCTGGTTTGGTACCCTGTTTTAGACTAAAGGAAAGTCTGTTTTGGGTTATATAACCCGAGAGGAAAATGTTTTAAAAGGTGCTCTTATCTGGTATCAGAGCCATACCGTCCTTGAAACCTGTTTTCTAAACTCTTGTTTTCATGCTCAAAGTGGTATAATTTGAATCTTTATTCTGTTTTGATCTTTAGTCTTCAGGCGCAGAGAGAACTTCTCATTCATGGCTTCCACTTCATCTTCAACTCCTTCAAATCCTGTTACTCTTTCTTCTACTCTTTCCCTACCTAAATCTTGCACTTCTCATACTGCCAACAAAATTGAAAATCTTGTAGAATACTCTTACATCCCTGAATCAGCCCAGATCAGTGAATCTTCGTACCCTCTCATCAGCCCTTACCAACTCTACAAACGACCCAGTTCTTTTACCCGCAGTATCCGTACTCTCATATCCACCCGCAGACCTCACCCTAAAGAATACATCCAGTCTTCTCGCCTGGATCAATGTTCTCTTCAAGCAACCCCTGCTGAGCAATATGTCACTCTTGAAATCCCTTCCGACTTGATTTCCAACTGGAAACGAGAAGGTTTTACCCACCTTCATCTTGGAGGCATCAGACTAATCCTCACCCTTCATGGGAGAAAAGGATTACCAGTTACCGCTCGAATTGCTATGCTTGATACCCGATTCAAACAGTACCAAGATGCTGTTATAGGCACTGTCCTCATAACCCTTCATGCCGGAAGTGTTCTACTTACCTTTCACCGCAACTTTAACCTTTCTCTCCAAGACACCAATTTGTCCACAGCCTTGAAAGTTCAAGTTCAAATTCAAGGTGCAGAACAAATTTCCTTTGCTAAAATTGCTACTCTTCACCATCAACTGGTCTATAGGCTTCAAAATCATGCCTTAGATCTACCCACTCCAGAACACCACTCTGACACCCTCATGGTGTTAGCAGAATCTGACCAAATCCCCACAATCATCCAGATCCCGAGATAAATTCCTCGTCATGAGCTCATAAATCTTATACCTCTTGAATGGATCTCCAACTATGAGCAGTTCCATAACAATACCGCTCCCATCCAAACATCTGAAAGTCTGTTTGAAAGACGAATGACTTTTGAACCACCTCTCATACAGAACCATATGTTGATATTCCCTCTAAAGTTAATGAAGAAATACCTGAATTTTCTGCCACAAACCAACCCTCTCCAGCTCAGGCCTAGCCTAATTCATCCAGCTCAAGCCTAGCCTAAAGTGGCACAGTCCGAATGACTTTTAAACCACCTCCAAGTGCTCCACAAGAGTCTCCTCGGCTCTCATTTACTTATTCTTCCATGATCACAGCTGTTCAGATAGCTTAGGAAAATCTGCCTATTACCGGGTTTAATTCTGAAAGCTTCCCTGTTTATCCAGACAAACACAATGGCCATTTCCTATGAGATGTCCCTGGCTCAGGCATGTGTGACCCAGATTGTCCCTGCTGGGATGATTGGGAAGACGATGATGATTATACCCCGAAAAGGAAAAAGAAACCCACAAAGAAAAAACTTCCAATCTCCTGTCACCACCATGACCCACATCCACCAAAAGATCCTCCTCCTCCACTGGCTCCATTACCCATTTACCGAAAAGAGCATAAATGGATTGAAAAACATTGCAAATCTAAACTTCCATCACCACTCCCAAACCCAACACCTATCGTCCAACCACTAACCTATATGATGTTTTCATCTACCTCTTCAGATTACTTTTCTTCTTTTCCTACTTTAGAACCTCACACAGATCCTTATCGCAATGTTGTGTCCAAACCCTTTATCCCGTCACCTATTACCTCCACTGGCCACCTTGAGCCTCCCAAGCCTTTTGAATCTGTCCTCAACTGACAAACTCAAAATGCTAGGGCACAAAATGATACTTTGTTGCATCTCAATTCAAAAGTTGAGAAAATCAGTTTGCGAACTGAACAGATTGAGACAAAATTTGACTTTATTGCTGCCCAGATGCAGCAGATTCACCAAAATCTTCAAACCAGAATTGGTCAACTCGATTCAGAGTTACGAGCAATGCTTGCCTAGAGATACTATGGCCCAGAATTTGATCAAAAAGAAAGGGAAATCAGGCGCTTAAAAGCTGAACTTGCTCAGATTGAATCTGAAAAACAGAAACCTACCCTTTTTACCACATCACCTCCTATCCCTTCCATCGGCCCCACTTATCATCATTTTGCCTCTATGCTCTCTCCTATTAAATAGTATGACCCCTCTAAGTTATTTGGCATGACTCATACTCTTTTTAGAAACAATCCGTTACCACCACCCCCTATACCTAAACCAAAGTCTAAACCTCAAGGCCATACCTCTCATACAGAGCCATATGTTGATATTCCCTCTGAAGTTGACGAAGAAATACCTAAATTTTCTACCACAAACCAACCCTCTCCAGCTCAGGCCTAGCCTAATTCATCCAGTCAAAAATCGTCAAATGGTCCATGGTTCGCATTTGATGATCTTCCATTTCATAAATGGCGTGATAGACTTACTGAAATGTCTGCCTGGATTGACCTCTAAATGCTACAGACAACATTGAATTCCTTGGTATGATCATAAAAGATGGACACTATCAGCCAGGAAAGCACATTGCCCAAGAATTGCTTCACTTTCTAGATCAGCACCTTTCCAAAAAGCAAATTCAACAGTTTCTCGGCATCATCAATTATATCAGAGACTTTATCCCACATGTGGACCACTACACTCATCATCTTTCGGCTTTATTGAAAAAGAAGCCCCAGACTGGAATGCTGACCACACAATTACTGTCACTACCCTAAAGTAGATTGCACAAAATCCACCTCCTCTAAAGCTGATTACTGATGGACGGCGTATATTGCAAACATATGCAAGTGATGAATCATGGGGTGCCATCCTCCTTGAAGAAATCATCGGACAAGAAAACTTTATCGCTTACGCTAGTGGACAATTTTCTGACACACAGAAGCACTACCATAGCGTGTTCAAAGAAATTTTAGCAGTAAAGAATGGCATCAAAAAGTTTGAGTATCATCTGATTGGACACCATTTTCTCATCCGATTAGACAGTTCAGCCTTCCCTAATATCTTTAATTTCAAAGGTAAAAATGTTCCCGAAAAAATGTTACTCATATTAAAAGATTGGTTTCCTAAATATGACTTTTCAGTTAAGCATATAAAGGGATCCCAGAACCTCATCCCTGATATGCTCTCCAGACTTTCCAAACCAGAAAACCCTCTCACTTTGTTTTCCCCCCCCTACCATTTTCCTATCATCTCCATGGCTACTTCACTCCCACCCGAAGCCCTTACGAAGAAAACTTTTCCTTTCGACAAAAATTTCTCTTCCGTCTTTGCCATCCAAGAATTTGCCAAAAAAGCTCTCTTTCGCTTCTTCATGAAAGCCTACCTTGTCACAAAACCCTTTCCTTTTTCTACCTTCCACCCTGAAAATCTGTTTCTTACAGGTTTAACCCTTGGTCTGACCAAAGAAACCACTGAAGACGTGTTATGGTACATTTGGTGCCTAACTGTTCTTTATGCCACCAAATTGGTTCTACCCATTGCTTCCAGTTTGGAACATCTCCTTAATCCGGACCAAGCCACCTCTCTTACCTGGACATTGCTTGAATGATTTTCCCCAATCTCATGGTGGAGAAAGAAGCTACAACAACTATCAGAAATTCACAACCTTGACCGTATGCCTGCCTCTGAAGCACAAATGTTCACATCAGTCTTTATTATTCACAGGCCTTACTTCCAGCATCCAGATGCCAACCTCTTTTGGACTCAAGACCAGGTATATGAATGGTTCACTGCACAACGTATAGCTGTAATTGAAAATGAAATACAGTCCACCCTGCACAACTACCTTTACCAATTAAACCACCAAACTTTGCCTTACAAGGACATCTTTCACACCTCCTTAGGTCCTCAACATGACCTCATCATGATACGCACTCCATCTGCCATATCTAAACCTAAGTCCACTGGCATCATTATTAAAGAAGAACGACCAGACTATACTGACTTCCTTTTCCAAGACTCACAAGACCCATGGGAAGAATTCCTTCCTATCAGCCAACATCTCCAGCAATTCCCACAACCAACCATGCATGAACCAGGATCCTCATCTCAACCACCTCCATAACCCCACAAACCCACAACAGTAGACAAAGCCACTCAAACACCTGGACCCAAGCCAGGACCTAAATGCGATTCTCCATGCTCACGCTACCATGGCCCAACTTGGAAGAATCCAAAGCTCTCTGAAATCTTTTTTCCTCCAGTCTCTCGTGACACTGACCCCGATGAGACAGAAAGCTCATCCGAAGACGACTACATGAATATCCGCTCTCTATAAAGTAGTTTGTCTTGTTGTAATAATGATGCTTTGCTTTATGCTTTTGTCTTGTATAATTATTGCAGTTTGCTTTTACTTTAAGCTTTTGCTTTTGTCAAAGTCATGCTTTAATTATTAAAGCATCTTTTGTCCTTTGTAATAATTAAAGTTCTGTCATGATGAATATTTTGCTTTTGCTTTTGTAAAAGATAGGGGTCCTGTCCTATCTTCCCCGAGAATTCTCCTATATAAAGAATTGTCCCCCTCTTTGTAAGATAGAAAATTTTCAGAAATAAACTCATGTGTTCTCAAAAGCTATGTCTTTCTAAACTCTCTCTCCTCTCTCTACAACTGAAATTCTAGAGAAAGAAACCAGAATAATGAATTAAATTTGTTCATTTTGAAAACCTAAGGAAGTATGCTCTGCACTTGCCTTCTAGTAAGGATCTTGTGCATCAAAAAACTTTTAATCATTTCTTATCTGGTTTGGTTCCCTGCTTTAGACTAAAGGAAAGTCTGTTTTAGGTTGTATAACCCGAGAAGAAAATGTTTTAAAAGGATTTTTAATCGCTATACCTACGGGCCACAACTCCACGTACTTTCTGCGCATGAAATTCTAGTGATCAAAAGAGAATAAAGACTCAAATTATACCATTTTGGATGTGGAAAATAAGATTTAGAAAAACTTTCAAGGACGAGCATGGGCTCTGATACCATAAAGAACTCTTCATTCATGACTTCCACTTCCTTTTCAACTCTTTCCCCTCCTGTTACTCTTTCCTCTACTCTCTCTTTACCTAAATATTGCACTTCTCATACTGCCAATAAAATTGAAAATCTTGTAGAATACTCCTACCTCCCCGAATCCGCCCAGATCAGTGAATCTTCGTACCCTCTCATCAGCCCCTACCAGCTCTACAAACGCCCCAGTTCTTTTACTCGCAGTATCCGTACACTCATATCCACCCACAGACCTCACCCTAAAGAATATATCCAGTCTTCTCGCCTGGATCAATGATCTCTCCAAGCAACCCCTGCTGAGCAATATGTTACTCTTGAAATCCCCTCAGACTTGATTTCCAACTGGAAACGAGAATGTTTTACCCATCTCCATCTTGGAGGCATCAGATTAATCATTACCCATCATGGGAGAAAAGGATTACCAGTTACCGCTCGGATTGCTATGCTTGATACCCGATTCAAACAGTACCAAGATGCTGTTATAGGCACTGTCCTCACAACCCTTCATGCCAGAAGTGTTCTACTTATTGGCCAATATCAACCTTTCCTGGCTGATAGTGTCCATCTTTTATGATCATACCAAAGAATTCAATATTGTCTGTAGCAATGGTGCTTTTCTTGGCCAATAACATAATTCCATGACTTTAGATAATATCATAGAATTGTGTTAACAACTGGCGATGTTCATCATGTGATCCTGAAAAAAGTAAGATGTCATCATTGTAAATCAATGCATGATGCAAAATGGGTTGGAAGATTTGGACCATGGACTTTTAAAAAATGGAAGGGGCAGTTTTGAGGCCAAAGGGTAGGACTGTCCATTGGAAATGGGCATTAGGAGTACAAAAAGTGGTTTTGTAACGTTCGGAGGGTTCAATGCCTTGTTACCAAAAACTAGATTTTATATCAAATTTTGAAAAGATCTGGGCATTTTTGAGAAAGGTAAACATGCTTTGTCGGCGAGGCAAAGGGAATTTGTCATATTGTAAAAAATTGTTTAATGGCTGGTAGTCAATGACTAGACATTTCTTTCCTCGGACAATTTCAGAATGCTTTTCAACGTAAAAGGCTTGGCAAGCTCATTGAGAAGTTGTGGGCTCAATTGGACCTTGGGCTAAGAGTTGGGAACATTCTTGTTGGGCTAGGAGTAAGTCAGAAGGACTCATTCCTGGATGGGTAGCTTTGGTTGGGTGAATGTCTTCATTTAGTTTGAAGGGTAACTTAATGAAGAAAGACTTATTTTTCCACAATGGGTTTGGATGGGTGAACTCAGAATGGGACGCGGGACAGAAACTCAAAAGTTTGGTTAAAATATCCTGGTAAGACTGGGGAGTTTCAGACAAATTGTAGAGTTTCAGAATGTCTGTAAATGGTTTGAACATGGACTTGACTCGGATTCCAGTGGGAATGATTTGGAGGTGTTTGATTTGGTGAAGGATGTCAAATCCTAACAAGATATCCTTATTAGGAAGGGTAGAACCAATAACCTTGGTCCAAATAACAAATTTGGGAAGATTTGAATACCAATGGGTTTTTTGGTAATCAAAGATGTGGTGAAGAGTTTGTCATTGACAGCTTTGAAATGTTCTTTAGACTTGGTCCAACATTCTGGGGAAATGATATGAGGGTTTAACATGCTTCGTTGGGACCAATTGCTGGAATGGGCCTTTGGAATTTTGAAGGCAAGATTTGAAGTTTAATAAAAGGAATAGGAACAGTATTGTCGAGGGACAACAATTGTTGGTGGAAAATCACTTGGGACTGGTCATTGTCTGAGTCATCAGAGGAGATTTGTAGTGCGAACATTGTATGATTATTGGGTTCATCTTGTTCAGAGAAATAGAATTCCAGTTCATCCTTGTCTGGAGAGTAGTTGGTAGTGGCTTGAAGATGCTCGACTAGCCGGGTGGATTTTTCTCTTTTGTTGGGACAATCTTTAGCATAGTGGCCTTTTTTCTTACACATAAAACATCTGCTTGATTTTCTCCGTTGAAGGTCTCGTGAAGAGGATGATTGCTTTCTGAAAAATCTGTAGGGCTTTCTGGATCTGCGATGTTTGGATGAAAAGTTTGGAGTTTTGAATTTTCGAATATGCCTTTTCTTCTTAGAACTACAATCACAATCTTTTTTCTTCTTACATTTGATCTGTAAGTAAGGCTTTTTGTAGGCACTCTGGAATGGTTCTTTATCTTTCAACAGTTCTTTGAAAAACTGTTTCTGCTCGCAAAGTTTGTCGAGACAGGTTTTGGCAAGCTGGAATATTTTGCCAAGAGAGATGTTGTCAAGGGCAAATTTAGAGGCTGTGAGTTGTCGCTGTATGTCTGGTTGGAGTTCTTCCGGAAGGGAAGCCAAAAAGACATGCTTTAATGTCGGTTCATTGAATCCATTAAGCTTGTAAAACAGCAAAGACATGCGTTTGTAATGGAAATCAACATCCTTAGCATTAAGGGAACAGTATTTCATGTTAAGATAATCTTGTTTTGCAGCTTCAAAAACTGCTGAAGGATCGCCAAGGAATTGATCATGGAGAACAGCAAGAGCACTTAAAACTTCTGGGAGATCAACAAACTGTAATTGGCGATACTGTCCTAACGAATCAAACTAATCACTTAGAGCACCTGTAAAACGAGTAGCAAATTCCCTAAGGACTGATTGAGTTGTGGCTCCTGGTCTTAGCATTTGGAGGTCAATCTAGGCAGACATTTCAGTAAGTCTATCATGCCATTTATGAGATGGAAGATCATCAAATGTGAACCATGGACCATTTGATGATTTTTGACTGGATGAATTAGGCTGGGCCTGAGCTGGAGAGGGTTGGTTTGTGGCAAAAGATTCAGGTATTTCTTCGTCAACTTTAGAGGGAATATCAACATATGGTTCTGTATGAGAGGTATGACCTTGGGTAGGCTGATCAGGTTGAGCCATCAAGATTTTGGTGATATCAGCATAGGACTTTTTAGAGTCACTGGTGGATGCTGAAGATTCAGTGTCGGTCTCGGTATGGCTATCTGAAACAACTAGATTTGAATAAGAAGTTTGATCATCTATAGTGACTGTGTGAGCAGTAAACTGGTGCATGGGTTCTTTATCCTTAGAGTGGGTAGGAGGTTGGGAGATAGTTGGTGGTGGAACAGATGGTGATGCTGGTGTAGAATCATAGGATTGATGACCGGGAATAGAAATAGAGGATTGAGGAAATGTGACAGGTCGTGGTTGAGGTTTAGACTTTAGTTTAGGTATAGGGGGTGGTGGTAACGGATTGTTTCTAAAAAGAGTATGAGTCATTCCAAATAACTTGGAGAGGTCATACTGTTTAATAGGAGAGAGCATAGAGGCAAAAGGATGATAAGTGGGGCCGATGGAAGGGATATGAGGTAATGTGGTAAAAATGGTAGGTTTCTGTTTTTCGGATTCAATCTGAGCAAGTTCAGCTTTTAAGCGCCTGATTTCCCTTTCTTTTTTTATCAAATTCTAGGCCATAGTATCTCTGGGCAAGCATTGCTCGTAACTCTGAATCGAGTTGACCAATTCTGGTTTGAAGATTTTGGTGAATCTGCTGCATTTGGGCAGCAATAGAGTCAACTTTTGTCTCAATCTGTTCAGTTTGCAAACTGATTTTCTTAACTTTTGAATTAAGATGCAACAAAGTATCATTTTGTGCCCTGGCATTTTGAGTTTGCCAGTTGAGGACGGATTCAAAAGGCTTGGGTGGCTCAAGGTGGCCAGTGGAGGTAATAGGTGAAGGGATAAAGGGTTTGGACACAACATTGCGATGGGGATCTGTGTGAGGTTCTAAAGGAGGAAAAGAATAAGAGTAATATGAAGAGGTAGATGAAAACATCATACAGGTTAGTGGTTGGACGATAGGTGTTGGGTTTGGGAGTGGTGATGGAAGTTCAGATTTGCAATGTTTTGCAATCCATTTAAGCTCTTTTCGGTAAATGGGTAATGGAGCCGGTGGAGGAGGATCTTTTGGTGGATGTGGGTCATGGTGGTGACAGGAGACTGGAAGTTTTTTCTTTGTGGGTTTCTTTTCCCTTTTGGGGGTATAATCATCATCGTCTTCCCAATCATCCCAGCAGGGACAATCTGGGTCACACATCCCTGAGTCGGGGACATCCCATAGGAAATGGCCATTATGTTTGGCTGGATAAACAAGGAAGCCTTCAGAATTAAACCCGGTAATAGGCAGATTTTCCTGAGCTGTCTGAACAGTTGTGATCATGGAAGAATAAGTAAAGGAGAGCCGAGGAGGCTCTTGTGGAGCACTTGGAGAAACTTGAAGATGGTTTAAAAGTCATTCAGACTGTGCCATCTTATTGTCTTTCAAACAGACTTTCAGATGTCTGGATGGGAGCGGTATTGTTA
This sequence comes from Citrus medica, assembly GCA_002013955.2. Lineage (NCBI taxonomy): Eukaryota > Viridiplantae > Streptophyta > Magnoliopsida > Sapindales > Rutaceae > Citrus > Citrus medica. Next base: position 127,115 of record MKYO02002450.1, read on the forward strand.
TGGAACTGCTCATAGTTGGAGATCCATTCAAGAGGCATAAGCTTTATGAGCTCATGACGGGGAATTTGTCTCGGGATCTGGATGATTGTGGGGATTTGGTCATATTCTGCTAACACCATGAGGGTGTCAGAATGGTGTTCTGGGGTAGGTAGATCTAAGGAATGATTTTGAACCCTATAGACCAGTTGATGGTGAAGAGTAGCAATTTTGGCAGAGGAAATTTGTTCTGCACCTTGAATTTGAACTTGAACTTTCAAAGCTGTGGGCAAATTAGTGTGTTGGAGTGAAAGGTTGAAATTGGGATAGAAAGTGAGTAAAACACTTCCCGCATGAAGGGTTATGAGGACAATACCGATAACAGCATCTTGGTACTGTTTGAATTGGGTATCAAGCATAGCAATTTGAGCGGTAACTGGTAATCCTTTTATCCCACAAAGGGTATAGATTAATCTGATGCCTCCAAGATGGAGATGGGTAAAACCTTCTCGTTTCCAGTTGGAAATCAATTCTGAAGGGATTTCAAGAGTAACATATTGCTCAACAAGGGTTGCTTGAAGAGAACTTTGATCCAGGCCAGAAGACTGGATATATTCTTTAGGGTGAGGTCTGCGGGTAAAAGAACTGGGGCGTTTGTAGAGCTGGTAAGGGCTGATGAGAGGGTACGAAGATTCACTGATCTGGGCGGATTCAGGGATGTAGGAGTATTCTACAAGATTTTCAATTTTATTGGCAGTATGAGAAGTGCACGATTTAGGTAAAGAGAGAGTAGAGGAAAGAGGAACAGGAGGGGAAGGAGTTGAAGAGGAAGCCATGAATGAAGAATTCTCTCTGCTCTTGAAGACTAAAGATCAAAACAGAATAAAGACTCAAATTATACCATTTTGGGAATGAAAAGCAAGATTTAGAAAACCGAATTTCAAGGACGAGTATGGCTCTGATACCATAAAGTACGTGGAGTTATGGCCCCTAGGTACAGTGATCAAAAACCTTTTAAAACATTTTTTATAAAGTACGTGGCGTTGTGGCCCTTAGGTATAGCGATCAAAAACCTTTTAAAACATTTTTTATAAAGTACGTGGCGTTGTGACCCCTAGGTATAGTGATAAAAAACCTTTTAAAACATTTTTTTCTCGGGTTATATAACAGACTTTCCTTTAGTCTAAAATAGGGTACCAAACCGGATAAGAAATGATCAAAAGTTTTCTGATGTACAGGATCCTTACTAGAAGGCAAGTGTAGAGCATACTTCCTTAGGTTTTCAAAATGAACAAATTTAATTCTTTATTCTTTTTCTTTCTTAGGACTTCATTTGCAGAGAGAGAAGAGGGTTTATAAACTCATGGTTTCGGGTAAGCACACGCGTTTATTTTGAAAATTTTCTATATCTTACAAAGGAGGGGAGAATTCCATATATAGGAGAATTCTCGGGGAAGGTAAGACAGGACCCCTATCTTTTACAAAAGAAAAAGCAAAAGATACATCATGACACAACTTTAATTATTACAAAGGACAAAAGATGCTTTAATAATTAAAGCATGACTTTGACAAAAGCAAAAGCTTAAAGTAAAAGCAAATTGCAATAATTATACAAGACAAAAGCATAAAGCAAAGCATAATGATTACAACAAGACAAACTACTTTATGGAGAGCGGATATTCATGTAGTCGTCTTCGGATGAGCTTTTTGTCTCATCAGGGTCAGTGTCACGAAAGACTGGAGGAAGAAAGGTTTCAGTGAGCTTTGGATTTTTCCAAGTGGGGCCATGGTAGCGTGACTATGAAGAATCACGTTTAGGTCCTGGCTTGGGTCCAGGTGTTTGAGTGGCTTTGTTTGCTGTTGTGGGTTTGTGGGGTTGTGGAGGTGGTTGAGATGAGGATCCTGGATCATGCATGGTTGGCTGTGGGAACTGTTGGAGATGTTGGCGGAGAGGAAGGAATTCTTCCTATGGGTCTTGTAAGTCCTAGAAAAGGAAGTCAGTGTAGTCTGGTCGTTCTTCTTTAATGATGATGCTAGTGGACTTAGGTTTAGATATAGCAGATGGAGTGGGTATCATGATGAGGTCATGTTGAGGACCTAAGGAGGTGTGAAAGATGTCCTTGTGTGGCGGAGTTTGGTGGTTTAATTGGTAAAGGTAGTTGTGCAGGGTGGACTGTATTTCATTTTCAATTACAGCTATATGTGGTGCAGTGAACCATTCATATACCTGGTCTTGAGTTCAAAAGAGGTGGGAATCTGGATGCTGGAAGTATGGCCTGTGAATCATAAAGATTGATGTGAACATTTGTGCTTCAGAGGCAGCCATACGGTTAAGGTTGTGAATTTCTGATAATTGTTGTAGCTTCTTTCTCCACCATGGGATTGGAGAAAACCATTCAAGTAATGTCCAGGTAAGAGAGGTGGCTTGGTCTGGATTAAGGAGATGTTCCAAAGTGGGAGCAATGGGTAGAACCAATTTGGTGGCATAAAGAACAGTTAGGCACCAAATGTACCATAACACGTCTTTAGTGGTTTCTTTGATCAGATCAAGGGTTAAACCTGTAAGAAATAGATTTTCAGGGTGGAAGGTGGAAAAGGGAAAGGGTTCTGTGACAAGGTAGGCTTTCATGAAGAAACGAAAAAGAGCCTTTTTGGTAAATTCTTGGATGACAAAGACAGAAGAGAAGTTTTTGTCAAAAGGAAAAGTTTTCTTCGTAAGGGCTTCAGGTGGGAGTGAAGTAGCCATGGAGATGATAGGAAAATAGTAGGTGGTGGAAAACAGAGTGAGAGGATTTTCTGGTTTGGAAAGTCTGGAGAGCATATCAGGGATGAGGTTCTGGGATCCCTTTATATGCTTAACTGAAAAGTCATATTTAGAAAACTAATCTTTTAATCTGAGTAACATTTTTTCGGGAACAATTTTACCTTTGAAATTAAAGATATTGGGGAAGGCTAAATTGTCCATTCAGATGAGAAAATGGTGTCCAATTAGATGATACTCAAACTTTTTGATGCCATTCTTTACCGCTAAAATTTCTTTGAACACGCTATGGTAGTGCTTCTGTGTGTCAGAAAATTGTCCACAAGCATAATCGATAAAGTGTTCTTGTCCGTTGATTTCTTCAAGGAGGATGGCACCCCATGATTCATCACTTGCATCTGTCTGCAATAAACGCTGTCCATCAGTAATCAGCTTTAGAGGAGGCAGATTTTGTGCAATCTGCTTTAGGGTAGTGACAGTAATTGTGTGGTCAGCATTCCACTCTAGGGGCTTCTTTTTCAATAAAGCCGAAAGGTGATGAGTGTAGTGGTCCACATGTGGGATAAAGTCTCTGATATAATTGATGATGCCGAGAAACTGTTGAATTTGCTTTTTGGAAAGGTGTTGATCTGGAAAGTAAAGCAATTCTTGGGCAATGTGCTTTCCTGGCTTATAGTGTCCATATTTTATGATCATACCAAGGAATTCAATGTTGTCTGTAGCAATGGTGCTTTTCTTGGCCGATAACATGATTCCATGACTTTGGATAATATCATAGAATTGTGTTAACAACTGGCGATGTTCATCATGTGATCCTGAAAAAAGTAAGATGTCATCAATGTAAATCAATGCATGATGCAAAATGAGTTGGAAGATTTGGACCATGGACTTTTGAAAAATGGAAGGGGCAGTTTTGAGACCAAAGGGTAGGACTATCCATTGGAAATGGGCAAATACAAAAAGCGGTTTTGTAACGTTCAGAGGGCTCAATGCCTAATTGCCTAAAACCTGATTTCAAATCAAAATTTGTAAAGATCTGGGCAATTTTTAGGAAAGTAAACATGATTTGTCGGCGAGGCAAAGGGAATTTGTCATCTTGTAAAAACATGTTTAATGGCTGGTAGTCAATGACTAGGATTTTCTTTCCTTGGACAATTTCAGAATGCTTTTCAACATAAAAGGTTTGGCAAGCCCATTGAGAAGTTGTGGGCTCAATTAGACCTTGGGCTAAGAGTTGGGAACATTCTTGTTGGGCTAGGAGTAAGTCGGAAGGACTCATTCCTGGATGGGTAGCTTTGGTTGGGTTAATGTCTTCATTTAGTTTGAAGGGTAACTTAATGAAGAAAGACTTATTTTTCCACAATGGATTTGGATGGGTGAACTCAGAATGGGACTCGGGACAGAAACTCAAAAGTTTGGTTGAAATATCCTGGTAAGACTGGGGAGTTTCAGAATGTCTGTAAATGGTTTGAACATGGACTTGACTCGGATTCCAGTGGGAATGATTTGGAGGTGTTTGATTTGGTGAAGGATGTCAAATCCTAACAAGATATCCTTATTAGGAAGAGTAGAACCAATAACCTTGGTCCAAATAACACAATTTGGGAAGATTTTAATACCAATGGGTTTTTTGGTAATCAAAGAGGTGGTGAAGAGTTTGCCATTAACAGCTTTGAAATGTTCTTCAGACTTGGTCCAACATTCTGGGGAAAGGATATGAGGGTTTAACATGCTTCGTTGGGCACCAGTGTCGATGAGACCAATTGCTAGAATGGGCCTTTGGAATTTCGAAGGCAAGATCTGAAGTTTAACAGAAAGAATAAGAACAGTAGTGTCGAGGGACAGCAACTGTTGGTGGAAAATCACTTGGGACTGGTCATTGTCTGAGTCATCAGAGGAGTTTTGTAGTGCGAACACTGTTTCATCATTGGATTCATCTTGTTCAGAGAAATAGAATTCCAATTCATCCTTGTCTGGAGAGTAGTCGGTAGTGGCTTGAAGATGCTCGACTAGCTAGAGGGATTTTTCTCTTTTGTTGGGACAATCTTTAGCACAATGGCCTTTTTTCTTACAGATAAAACATCTGCTTGATTTTCTCCATTGAAGGTCTCGTGAAGAGGATGATTTCTTTCTGAAAAATCTGTAAGGCTTTTTGTATCTGCGATGTTTGGATGAAAAGTCTGGAGTTTTGAATTTTCGAATATGCCTTTTCTTCTTAGAACTGCAATCACAATCTTTTTTCTTCTTGCATTTGATCTGTAAGTAAGGCTTTTTGCAGGCACTCCGGATTGGTTCTTTATCTTTCAACAGTTCTTTGAAAAATTATTTCTGCTTGTAAAGTATAGCCTATACTTTATGGTATAAGAGCCATACTCGTTCTTGAAATTCGGTTTTCTAAATCTTGTTTTTCACATCCAAAATGGTATAATTTGAGTCTTTATTCTCTTTTGATCACTAGAATTTCATGCGCAAAGAGAACTCTTCATTCATGGCTTCCACTTCCTTTTCAACTCCTTCCAATCCTGTTACTCTTTCTTCTCCTCTTTCTTTACCAAAATCTTGCACTTCTCATACTGCCAATAAAATTGAACATCTTGTAGAATACTCCTTCATCCCTGAATCTGCCCAGATCAGTGAATCTTCGTACCCTCTCATCAGCCCTTACCAACTCTACAAACACCCCAGTTCTTTTACCAGCAGTATCCGTACTCTTATATCCACCCGCAGACCTCACCCTAAAGAATATATCCAGTCTTCTCACTTGGATCAATGTTCTCTTCAAGTAACCCCCGCTGAGCAATATGTTATTCTTGAAATCCTCTCAGACTTGATTTCCAACTGGAAAAGAGAAGGTTTTACCTATCTCCATCTTGGAGGCATCAGATTAATCCTTAGCCTTCACGGGAGAAAAGGATTACCAGTTACCGCTCGAATTGCTATGCTTGATACCCGATTCAAACAGTACCAAGATGCTGTTATAGGCACTGTCCTCACAACCCTTCATGCCAGAAGTGTTCTACTTACCTTTTACCCCAACTTTAACCTTTATCTCCAAGACACCAATTTGTCCGCAGCCTTGGAAGTTCAAGTTCAAATTCAAGGTGCAGAACAAATTTCCTCCGCTAAAATTGCTACTCTTCACCATCAACTGGTCTATAGGCTTCAAAATCATGCCTTAGATCTACCCACCCCAGAACACCATTCTGACACCCTCATAGTGTTAGCAGAATCTGACCAAATCCCCACAATCATCCAGATCCCTAGACAAATTTCCCGTCATGAGCTCATAAAGCTTATGCCTCTTGAATGGATCTCAAACTATGAGCAGTTCCATAACAATACCGCTCCCATCCAGACATCTGAAAGTTTGTTTGAAAGACGACAAGATGGCACAGTCCGAATGACTTTTAAACCACCTTCAAGTGCTCCACAAGAGCCTCATTGGCTCTCCTTTACTTATTCTTCCATGATCACAGCTGTTCAGACAGCTCAGGAAAATCTGCCTATTACCGGGTTTAATTCTGAAGGCTTCCTTATTTATCCAGCCAAACACAATGGTCATTTCCTATGGGATATCCCCGGCTCAGGCATGTGTGACCCAGATTGTCCCTGCTGGGATGATTGGGAAGACGATGATGATTATACCCCCAAAAGGAAAAAGAAACCCACAAAGAAAAAACTTCCAGTCTCCTGTCACCACCATGACCCACATCCACCAAAAGATCCTCCTCCTCCACCGCTCCATTACCCATTTACCAAAAAGAGCTTAAATGGATTGCAAAACATTGCAAATCTGAACTTCCATCACCACTCCCAAACCCAACACCTATTGTCCAACCATTAACCTGTATGATGTTTTCATCTACCTCTTCATATTACTCTTCTTTTTTTCCTCCTTTAGAACCTCACACAGATCCCCATCGCAATGTTGTGTCCAAACCCTTTATCCTTTCACCTATTACCTCCACTAGCCACCTTGAGCCACCCAAGCCTTTTGAATCCGTCCTCAACTGGCAAACTCAAAATGCCAGGGTACAAAATGATACTTTGTTGCATCTCAATTCAAAAGTTGAGAAAATCAGTTTGTGAACTGAACAGATTGACACAAAAGTTGACTCTATTGCTGCATCTGGGCAGCAGATTCACCAAAATCTTCAAACCAGAATTGGTCAACTCGATTCAGAGTTACGAGCAATGCTTGCCCAGAGATACTATGGCCCATAATTTGATAAAAAAGAAAGGGAAATCAGGCGCTTAAAAGCTGAACTTGCTCAGATTGAATCTGAAAAACAGAAACCTACCATTTTTACCACATCACCTCCTATCCCTTCTATCGGCCCCACTTATCATCCTTTTGCCTCTATGCTCTCTCCTATTAAACTGTATGACCCCTCCAAGTTATTTGGCATGACTCATACTCTTTTTAGAAATAATCCGTTACCACCACCCCCTATACCTAAACCAAAGTCTAAACCTCAACCACGACCTGTCACATTTCTTCAATCCTCTATTTCTATTCCCGGTCATCAATCCTATGATTCTACACCAGCATCACCATTCATTCCACCACCAACTATCTCCCAACCTCCTACCCACTCCAAGGATAAAGAACCCATGTACCAGTTTACTGCTCACACAGTCACTATAGATGATCAAACTTCTTATTCAAATCTAGTTGTTTCAGATAGCCATACCGAGACCGACACTGAATCTTCAGCATCCACCAGTGACTCTGAAAAGTCCTATGCTGATATCACCAAAATCTTGATGGCTCAACCTGATCAACCTACCCAAGGCCATACCTCTCATACAGAACCATATGTTGATATTCCCTCTGAAGTTGACGAAGAAATATCTGAATCTTCTACCACAAACCACCCTCTCCAGCTCAGGCCCAGATTAATTAATCCAGTCAAAAATTGTCAAATGGTCCATGGTTTGCATTTGATGATCTTCCATCTCATAAATGGCGTGATAGACTTACTAAAATGTCTGCCTGGATTGACCTCCAAATGCTAAGACCAGGAGCCATAACTCAATCAGTCCTTAAGGAATTTGCTACTCGTTTTACGAGTGCTCTAAGAGATTGGTTTGATTCGTTATGATAATATCGCCAATTACAGTTTGTTGATATCCCAGAAGTTTCAAGTGCTCTTGCTGTTCTCTATGATCAATTCCTCTGCGATCCTTCTGCATTTTTTGAAGCTGCAAGATGAGATTATCTCAACATGAAATGCTACTCCCTCAATGCTAAGGATATTGATTTCCATTACAAACGCATGTCTTTACTGTTTTACAAGCTTAATGGATTCAATGAACCAACATTAAAGCATGTCTTTATGGCTTCCCTTCAAGAAGAACTCCAACCAGACATACAACGACAACTCACAGTATCCAACCTTTCCCTTGACAACAACTCTCTTGGCAAAATCTTCCAACTTGCCAAAACCTGTCTCGACAAACTTTGCGAGCAGAAATAATTTTTCAAAGAACTGTTGCAAGATAAAGAACTATTCCGGAGTGCCTACAAAAAGCCTTACTTACAGATCAAATGCAAGAAGAAAAAATATTGTGATTCCAGTTCTAAGAAGAAAAGGTATATTCGAAAATTGAAAATTCCAGACTTTTCATCCAAACATCGCAGATCCAGAAAGCCCTACAGATTTTTCAGGAAGAAATCATCCTCTTCACGAGACCTTCAACGGAGAAAATCAAGCAGATGTTTTATCTCCAAGAAAAAAGGTCATTATGCCAAAGATTGTCCTAACAAATGAGAAAAATCCATCCGCCTGGTAGAGCATCTTCAAGCTACTACTGACTACTCTCCAAACAAGGATGACCTGGAATTCTATTTCTCTGAACAAGATGAATCCAATGCTGAAACAGTGTTCGCACTACAAAACTCCTCTGATGACTCAGACAGTGACCAGCCATTAAACATGTTTTTACAAGATGACAAATTCCCTTTGCCTCGCCGACAAAGCATGTTTACTTTTCTAAAAAATGCCCAGATCTTTTCAAAATTTGATCTAAAATCTGGTTTTTGGCAACTAGGCATTGAACCATCCGAACGTTACAAAACCGCTTTTTGTATTCCCAATGCCCATTTTCAATAGACAGTCCTACCCTTTGGTCTCAAAACTGGCCCTTCCATTTTTCAAAAGTCCATGGTTCAAATCTTCCAACCCATTTTGCATCATGCATTGATTTACATTGATGACATCTTACTTTTTTCAGGATCACATGATGAACATCGCCAGCTGTTAACACAATTATATGATATTATCCAAAGTCATGGAATTATGCTCTCCGCCAAGAAAAGTACCATTGCTACAGACAACATTGAATTCCTTGGTATGATCATAAAAGATGGACACTATCAGCCAGGAAAACACATTGCCCAAGAATTGCTTCACTTTCCAGATCAGCAACTTTAGAAAAAGTAAATTCAACAGTTTCTCGGCATCATCAATTATATCAGAGACTTCATCCCACAAGTGGATCATTACACTCGCCACCATTCGGCTTTATTGAAAAAGAAGCCCCCAGAGTAGAATGCTGAGCACACAATTACTGTCACTAACCCAAAGCAGATTGCACAAAATTCGCCTCCTCTAAAGCTGATTACTGATGGACGGCGTATATTGCAGACAGATACAAGTGATGAATCATGGGGTGCCATCCTCCTTGAAGAAATCAACGGACAAGAACACTTTATCGCTTACGCTAGTGGACAATTTTCTGACACACAGAAGCACTACAATACCGTGTTCAAAGAAATTTTAGCGGTAAAGAATGGTATCAAAATGTTTGAGTATCATCTGATTGGATACCATTTTCTCATCCGAATGGACAGTTCAGCCTTCCCCAATATCTTTAATTTCAAAGGTAAAACTGTTCCCGAAAAAATGTTACTCAGATTAAAAGATTAATTTTTTAAATACGACTTTTCAGTTAAGCATATAAAAGGATCCCAGAACCTCATCCCTGATATGCTCTCCAGACTCTGCAAACCAGAAAACCCTCTCACTCTGTTTTCCACCACCTACCATTTTCCTATCATCTTTATGGCTACTTCACTCCCACCTGAACCCCTTACGAAGAAAACTTTTCCTTTCGACAAAAACTTCTCTTCTGTCTTTGCCATCCGAGAATTTGCCAAAAAGGCTCTCTTTCGCTTCTTCATGAAAGCCTACCTTGTCACAGAACCCTTTCCCTTTTCTTCCTTCCACTATGAAAATCTGTTCCTTACAAGTTTAACCCTTGATCCATCCAAAGAAACCATTGAAGATGTGTTATGATATGTTTGGTGCCTAACTGTTCTTATGCCACCAAATTGGTTCTACCCATTGCTCCCACTTTGGAACATCTCCTTAATCCGGACCAAGCCACCTCTCTTACCTGGACATTGCTTGAATGGTTTTCCCCAATCCCATAGTGGAGAAAGAAGCTACAACAACTATAAAAAATTCACAACCTTGACCGTATGCCTGCCTCTGAAGCACAAATGTTATGATAAATCTTTATTATTCACAGGCCTTACTTCCAACATCCAGATACCAACCTCTTTTGGACACAAGACCAGGTATATGAATGGTTCACTGCACCACATATAACTGTAATTGAAAATGAAATACAGTCCACCCTGCACAACTACCTTTACCAATTAAACCACTAAACTCCGCCACACAAGGACATCTTTCATACCTCCTTAGGTCCTCAACATGACCTCATCATGATACCCACTCCATTTGGCATATCTAAACCTAAGTCCACTGGCATCATCATTAAAGAAGAACGACCAGACTACACTGATTTCCTTTTCCAGGACTCATAAGACCCATGGGAAGAATTCCTTCGTCTCAGCCAACATCTCCAGCAGTTCCCACAGCCAACCATGCATGATCCAGGATCCTCATCTCAACCACCTCCACAACCCCACAAACCCACAACAGTAGACAAAGCCACTCAAACACCTGGACCCAAGCCAGGACCCAAACACGATTCTCAATACTCACGCTACCATGGCCCCACTTGGAAGAATCCAAAGCTCTCTGAAATCTTTTTTCCACCAGTCTCTCGTGACACTGACCCCGATGAGACAGAAAGCTCATCCGAAGACGATTACATGAATATCCGCTCTCCATAAAGTAGTTTGTCTTGTTGTAATAATTATGCTTTGCTTTATGCTTTTGTCTTGTACAATTATTGCAGTTTGCTTTTACTTTAAGCTTTTACTTTTTTCAAATTCATGCTTTAATTATTAAAGCATCTTTTGTCCTTTGTAATAATTAAAGTTGTGTCATGATGTATATTTTGCTTTTGCTTTTGTAAAAGATAGGGGTCCTGTCCTATCTTCCCCGAGAATTCTCCTATATAAAGAATTCTCCCCTCCTTTGTAAGATGTAGAAAATTTGCAGAAATAAACTCGTGTGTTCTTAAAAACCATGTCTTTCTAAACTCTTTCTTCTCTCTCTGCAAATGAAATTCTAAAAAAGAAAAAGGATAAAGAAATTAAGTTTGTTCATTTTGAAAACCTAAAGAAGTATGCTCTGCACTTGCCTTCTAGTAAGGATCCTATGCATTAGAAAAATTTTGACCATTTTATCTAGTTTGGTACCCTGTTTTAGACTAAAAGAAAGTCTGTTTTATGTTATATAACCCGAGACAAAAATGTTGTAAAAGGTTTGTGATCACTATACCTAGAGGCCACAACACCACGTTCTTTATGGTATCGTGGCTTCTTTTTGGAGAGCGAATCTTCATGTAGTCATCTTCGGATGACCTTTCTGTCTCATCGGGGTCAGTGTCACGAGAGACTGGAGGAAAAATGGTTTCAGGGAGCTTTGGATTCTTCCAAGTGGGGCCATAGTAGCGTGAGTATGGAGAATCGCGTTTGGGTCCTGTCTTGGGTCCAGGTGTTTGAGTGGCTTTGTCTGCTGTTGTGGGTTTGTGGGGTTGTGGAGGTGGTTGAGATGAGGATCCTGGATCATGCATGGTTAGCTGTGGGAATTGTTGGAGATGTTGGCTGAGAGGAAGGAATTCTTCCCATGGGTCTTGTGAGTTCTAAAAAAGGATGTCAGTGTAGTCGGGTCTTTCTTCTTTAATGATGATGCCAGTTGACTTAGGTTTAGATATGGCAGATGGAGTGGGTATCATGATGAGGTCATGTTAAGGACCTAAGGAGGTGTGAAAGATGTCCTTGTGTGGTGGAGTTTGGTGGTTTAATTGGTAAAGGTAGTTGTGCAGGGTGGACTGTATTTCATTTTCAATTACAGCTATATGTGGTGCAGTGAACCATTCATATACCTGGTCTTGAGTACTTGGGTCCAGGTGTTTGAGTGGCTTTGTCTGCTGTTGTGGGTTTGTGGGGTTGTGGAGGTGGTTGAGATGAGGATCCTGGATCATGCATGGTTAGCTGTGGGAATTGTTGGAGATGTTGGCTGAGAGGAAGGAATTCTTCCCATGGGTCTTGTGAGTTCTAAAAAAGGATGTCAGTGTAGTCGGGTCTTTCTTCTTTAATGATGATGCCAGTTGACTTAGGTTTAGATATGGCAGATGGAGTGGGTATCATGATGAGGTCATGTTAAGGACCTAAGGAGGTGTGAAAGATGTCCTTGTGTGGTGGAGTTTGGTGGTTTAATTGGTAAAGGTAGTTGTGCAGGGTGGACTGTATTTCATTTTCAATTACAGCTATATGTGGTGCAGTGAACCATTCATATACCTGGTCTTGAGTTCAAAAGAGGTGGGTATCTGGATGCTGGAAGTATGGCCTGTGAATCATAAAGATTGATGTGAACATTTGTGCTTCAGAGGCAGGCATACGGTTAAGGTTGTGAATTTCTGATAATTGTTGTAGCTTTTTTCTCCACAATGGGATTGGGCAAACCATTCAAGCAATGTCCAGGTAAGAGAGTAGGCTTGGTTCGGATTAAGGAGATGTTCCAAAGTGGGAGCAATGGGTAGAACCAATTTGGTGGCATAAAGAACAGCTAGACACCAAATGTACCATAACAAGTCTTCAGTGGTTTCTTTGGATGGATCAAGGGTTAAACCCGTAAAGAACAGATTTTCAGGGTGGAAGGTAGAAAAAAGAAAGGGTTCTGTGGCAAGTAGGCTTTCATAAAGAAGTGAAAGAGATCCTTTTTGGAAAATTCTTGGATGGCAAACACAGAAGAGAAGTTTTTGTCGAAAGGAAAAGTTTTCTTCGTAAGGGCTTCAGGTGGGAGTGAAGTAGCCATGGAGACGATAGGAAAATGGTAGGTGGTGGAAAACAGAGTGAGAGGATTTTCTAGTTTGGAGAGTTTGGAGAGCATATCAGGGATGAGGTTCTGAGATCCCTTTATATGCTTAACTGAAAAGTCATATTTCGAAAACCAATCTTTTAATCTGAGTAATATTTTTTCAGGAACCGTTTTACCTTTGAAACTAAAGATATTGGGGAAGGCTGAACTGTCTATTCGGATGAGAAAATGGTGTCCAATCAGATGATACTCAAACTTTTTGATGCCATTCTTTACCGCTAAAATTTTTTTGAACACGCTATGGTAGTACTTTTGTGTGTTAGAAAATTGTCCACTAGCGTAAGCGATAAAGTGTTCTTGTCCGTTGATTTCTTCAATGACGATGGCACCCCATGATTCATCACTTGCATCTGTCTGCAATTTACACCGGCCATCAGTAATCAGCTTTAGAGAAGGCGGATTTTGTGCAATCTGCATTAGGGTAGTGACAGCAATTGTATGGTCGTCATTCCACTATGGACGCTTCTTTTTCAATAAAGCTAAAAAGTGATGAGTGTAGTGATCCACATGTGGCATAAAGTCTCTGATATAATTAATGATGCCGAGAAACTGTTGAATTTACTTTTTGGAAAGTTGTTGATCTGGAAAGTGAAGCAATTCTTGGGCAATGTGCTTTCCTGGCTGATAGTGTCCATCTTTTATGATCATGCAAAGGAATTCAATATTGTATGTAGCAATGGTGCTTTTCTTGGCCGATAACATGATTCCATGACTTTGGATAATATCATAGAATTGTGTTAACAGCTGGCGATGTTCATCATGTGATCCTGAAAAAAGTAAAATGTCATCAATGTAAATCAATGCATGATGCAAAATGGGTTGGAAGATTTGGACCATGGACTTTGAAAAATGGAAGGGGTAGTTTTGAGACCAAAGGGTAGGACTGTCCATTGGAAATGGGCATTGGGAATACAAAAAGCGGTTTTGTAACGTTCGAAGGGTTCAATGCCTAATTGCCAAAAACCAGATTTTAGATCAAATTTTGAAAAGATCTGGGCATTTTTGGGAAAAGTAAACATGCTTTATCGGCGAGGCAAATGGAGTTTGTCATCTTGTAAAAACATGTTTAATGGCTGGTAGTCAATGACCTGTCTCTTATACACATCTTTCCTTGGACAATTTCAGAATGCTTTTTAACATAAAAGGCTTGGCAAGCCCATTGAGAAGTTGTGGGCTCAATTAGACATTGGGCTAAGAGTTGGGAACATTCTTATTGGGCTAGGACTAAGTCAAAAGGACTCATTCCTGGATGGGTAGCTTTGGTTGGGTTAATGTCTTCATTTAGTTTGAAGGGTAACTTAATGAAAAAATACTTATTTTTCCACAATGGGTTTGGATGGGTGAACTCAGAATGGGACTCGGGACAAAAACTCAAAAGTTTGGTTGAAATATCCTGGTAAGACTGGGGAGTTTCAAACAAATTGTAGAGTTTCAGAATGTCTGTAAATGGTTTGAACATAGACTTGACTCGGATTCCAGTGAGAATGATTTGGAGTTGTTTGATTTGGTGAAGGATGTCAAATCCTAAGAAGATATCCTTATTAGGAATAGTAAAACCAATAACCTTGGTCCAAATGACACAATTTGGGAAGATTTGAATACCAATGGATTTTTTGGTAATGAAAGAGGTGGTGAAGAGTTTGCCATTGACAGCTTTGAAATGTTCTTCAGACTTGGTCCAATATTCTGGGGAAAGGATATGAGGGTTTAACATGCTTCATTGGGCACCAGTGTCGATGAGACCAATTACTGGAATAGGCCTTTGGAATTTTGAAGGCAAGATCTGAGGTTTAATAGAAGGAATAGGAATAGTAGTGTCGAGGGACAGCAACTGTTGGTGGAAAATCACTTGGGACTGGCCACTGTCTGAGTCATCAGAGGAGTTTTGTAGTGTGAACACTGTTTCATTATTGGGTTCATCTTGTTCAGAGAATAGTCGGTAGTGGCTTGAAGATGCTCGACTAGCTGGATGGATTTTTCTCTTTTGTTGGGACAATCTTTAGCATAGTGCCCTTTTTTCTTACAGATAAAACATCTGCTTGATTTTCTCCATTGAAGGTCTCGTGAAGAGGATGATTTCTTTATGAAAAATCTGTAGGGCTTTCCGAATCTGCGATGTTTGGATGAAATGTCTGGAGTTTTGAATTTTCGAATATGCCTTTTCTTCTTCGAATTGCAATCACAATCTTTTTTCTTCTTGCATTTGATCTGTAAGTAAGGCTTTTTGCAAGCACTCCGGAATGGTTCTTTATCTTGCAACAGTTCTTTGAAAAATTGTTTCTGCTCGCAAAGTTTGTCGAGACAGGTTTTGGCAAGCTGGAAGATTTTGCCAAGAGAGATGTTGTCGAGGGCAAGATTAGAGGCTGTGAGTTGTCGCTATATGTCTGGTTGGAGTTCTTCTGGAAGGGAAGCCAGAAAGACATGCTTTAATGTCGGTTCATTGAATCCATTAAGCCAGAAAGACATTCCTTAGAGAATTTGCTACTCGTTTTACGGGTGCTCTAAGAGATTGGTTTGATTCATTAGGACAATATCGCCAGTTACAGTTTGTTAATCTCCCAGAAGTTTCAAGTGCTCTTGCTGTTCTCCATGATCAATTCCTTGGCGATCCTTCTACAGTTTTTGAAGCTGCAAGACGAGATTATCTCAAAAAAGCTCTCTTTTCCTTGGCGATCCTTGCCCTTACGAAGAAACTTTTCCTTTGGACAAAAACTTCTCTTCCGTCTTTGCCATCCAAGAATTTGCCAAAAAAGCTCTCTTTTGCTTCTTCATGAAAGCTTACCTTGTCACAGAACCCTTTCCCTTTTCTACCTTCCACCCTGAAAATCTGTTTCTTATAGGTTTAACCCTTGATCTGACCAAAGAAACCACTGAAGACGTGGTATGGTACATTTGGTGCCTAACTGTTCTTTATGCCACTAAATTGGTTTTACCCATTGCTCCCACTTTGGCACATCTCCTTAATCCAGACCAAGCTGCCTCTCTTACCTGGACATTACTTGAATGGTTTTCCCCAATCCCATAGTGGAAAAAGAAGCTACAACAATTATCAAAAATTCATAACCTTGACCGTATGCCTGCATCTGAAGCACAAATGTTCACATCAGTCTTTATTATTCACAAGCCATACTTTCAACATCCAGACACAAATCTCTTTTGGACTCAAGACCAGGTATATGAATGGTTCACTGCACCACATATAGCTGTAATTGAAAATGAAATACAGTCCACCATGCACAACTACCTTTACCAATTAAACCACCAAACTCCGCCACACAAGGAGATCTTTCACACCTCCTTAGGTCCTCAACATGATCTCATCATGATACCCACTCCATCTGCCATATCTAAACCTAAGTCCACTGGCATCATCATTAAAAAAGAACGACCAGACTACACTGACTTCTTTTTTCAGGACTCCCAAGACCCATGTGAAGAATTCCTACCTCTCAGCCAACATCTCCAACAGTTCCCACAGCCAACCATGCATGATCCAGGATCCTCATCTCAACCACCTCCACAACCCCACAAACCCACAACAGCAGACAAAGTCACTCAAACATATGGTCCCAAGCCAGGACCCAAACGCGATTCTCCATACTCACGCTACCATGGCCCCACTTGGAAGAATCCAAAGCTCTCTGAAACCTTTTCCCTCCCGTCTCTCATGATACTAACCCCGATGAGACAGAAAGCTCCTCAGAAGACGAGTACATGAATCTCTACTCCCCATAAAATTGTTTGTCTTGTTGTAATAATTATGCTTTGCTTTATACTTTTGTCTTGTATAATTATTGCAGTTTACTTTTACTTTAAGCTTTTGCTTTTGTCAAAGTCATGCTTTAATTATTAAAGCACCCTTTGTCCTTTGAAATAATTAAAGTTGTGTCATGATGTATCTTTTGCTTTTACTTTTGTAAAAGATAGGGGCCCTGTCCTATCTTCCCCGAGAATTCTCCTATATAAAGAATTCCCCCCCTCTTTGTACGATAGAAAAATTTTCAAAAATAAAAGCGTGTGCTTACCCGAAACCATGAGTTTCTAAACCCTCTTCTCTCTCTGCAAATGAAGTTCTAAGAGAGAAAAAGAATAAAGAATTAAATTTGTTCATTTTGAAAACCTAAGGAAGTATGCTCTGCACTTGCCTTCCAGTAAGGATCCTGTGCATTAAAAAACTTTTGATCATTTGTTATCTGGTTTGGTACCCTGTTTTAGACTAAAGGAAAGTCTGTTTTGGGTTATATAAGCCGAGAAAAAAAATGTTTTAAAGGGTTTTTGATCACTATACCTAGGGGCCACAACGCCACGTACTTTATGGTATCATGATAGACTTACTGAAATGTTTGCCTGGATTGACCTCCAGATGCTAAGACCAGGAGCCACAACTCAATCAGTCCTTAGGGAATTTGCTAGTCGTTTTACGGGTGCTCTAAGAGATTGGTTTGATTCGTTAGGACAATATCGCCAGTTACAGTTTGTTGATCTCCTAGAAGTTTCAAGTGCTTTTGCTGTTCTCCATGATCAATTCCTTGGCGATCCTTCTGCAATTTTTGAAGCTGCAAGACGAGATTATCTCAACATGAAATGATGTTCCCTCAATGCTAAGGATCTTGATTTCCATTACAAACGCATGTCTCTGCTGCTTTACAAGCTTAATGGATTCAATGAACCGACATTAAAGCATGTCTTTCTAGCTTCCCTTCCAGAAGAACTCCAACCAGACATACAACGACAACTCGTATAATTTGTACTTTAT
Source organism: Citrus medica (assembly GCA_002013955.2). Classification (NCBI taxonomy): domain Eukaryota; kingdom Viridiplantae; phylum Streptophyta; class Magnoliopsida; order Sapindales; family Rutaceae; genus Citrus; species Citrus medica. Next base: position 144,912 of record MKYO02002450.1, read on the forward strand.
GGTATCAGAGCCTCTACTCGTCCTTGAAATTCTGTTTTCTAAATCTTGTTTTCCATATCCAAAATGGTATAATTTGAGTCTTTATTCTCTTTTGATCACTAGAATTTCACAAGCAGAGAGAACTCTTCATTCATGGCTTCCACTTCCTTTTTAACTCCTTCCAATCCTGTTACTCTTTCTTCTCCTCTTTCTTTACCAAAATCTTGCACTTCTCATACTGCCCACAAAATTGAAAATCTTGTAGAATACTCCTACATCCCTAAATCTGCCCAGATCAGTGAATCTTCGTATCCTCTCATCAGCCCTTACCAGCTCTACAAACGCCCCAGTTCTTTTACCTGCAGTATCTGTACTCTCATATCCACCCGCAGACCTCACCCTAAAGAATATATCCAGTCTTCTCGCCTAGATCAATGTTCTCTCCAAGCAACCCCTGCTGAGCAATATGTTACTCTTGAAATCCCCTCGGACTTGATTTCCAACTGGAAACCAGAAGGTTTTACCCATCTCCATCTTGGAGGCATCAGATTAATCCTTACCCTTCATGGGAGAAAAGGATTACCAGTTACCGCTCGAATTGCTATGCTTGATACCCGATTCAAACCGTATCAAGATGCTGTTATAGGCACTGTCCTCACAACCCTTCATGCCGGAAGTGTTCTACTTACCTTTTACCCAAACTTTAACCTTTCTCTCCAAGACACCAATTTGCCCACAGCCTTGAAAGATCAAGTTCAAATTCAAGGTGCAGAATAAATTTCCTCCGCTAAAATTGCTACTCTTCACCATCAACTGGTCTATAGGCTTCAAAATCATGCCTTAGATCTACCCACCCCAGAACACCATTCTGACACCCTCATGGTGTTAGTAGAATCTGACCAAATCCCCACAATCATCCAGATCCCGAGACAAATTTCCCATCATGAGCTGTTCAGCCAGCTCGGGAAAATCTGCCTATTACCGGGTTTAATTCTGAAGGCTTCCCTATTTATCCAGCCAAACACAATGGCCATTTCTTATGGGATGTCCCTGGATTAGGCATGTGTGACGCAGATTGTCCCTGTTGGGATGATTAGGAAGAAGATGATGATTATGTCGTCCCCAAAAGGAAAAAGAAACCCACAAAGAAAAAACCTCTAGTCCCATGTCACCAATGTGAACCCCGATCACCAAAAGATCCTCCTCCTCCACCAGCTCCATTACCCATTTACCGAAAAGAGCTTAAATGGATTGCAAATATGAAATTCCAACACCACTCCCAAACCCAAAACCTATCGTCCAACCACTGACTTGTATGATGTTTTCCTCTACCTCTTCAGATTACTCTTCTTCTTTTCCTCCTTTAGAACCTCACACAGATCCCCACCGCAATGTTTTATCCAAACCCTTTATCCCTTCACCTATTACCTCCACTAGCCACCTTGAGCCACCCAAGCCTTTTGAATCCGTCCTTAACTGGCAAACTCAAAATGCCAGGGCACAAAATGATACTTTGTTGCATCTCAATTTAAAAGTTGAGAAAATCAGTTTGCGAACTGAACTGATTGAGACAAAAGTTGACTCTATTGCTGCCCAGATGCAGCAGATTCACCAAAATCTTCAAACCAGAATTGGTCAACTCGATTCAGAGTTACGAGCAATGCTTGTCCAGAGATACTATGGCCCAGAATTTGATAAAAAAGAAAAGGAAATCAGGCGCTTAAAAGCTGAACTTGCTCAGATTGAATTTGAAAGACAAAAACCTACCCTTTTTACCACATCACCTCATATCCCTTCCATCGGCCCCACTTATTATCCTTTTGCCTCTATGCTCTCTCCTATTAAACAGTATGACCCTTCCAAGTTATTTGGCATGACTCATACTCTTTTTACAAACAATCCGTTACTACCACCTTCTACACCTAAACCAAAGTCTAAACCTCAACCACGACCTGTCACATTTCCTCAATCCTCTATTTCTATTCCTGGTCATCAATCCTCTGATTCTACACCAGCATCACCATCCGTACCACCACCAACTATCTCCCAACCTCCTACCCAATCCAAGGACAAAGAACCCATGCACCAGTTTACTGCTCACACCGTCACTATAGATGATCAAACTTCTGATTCAAATCTAGCTGTTTTAGATAGTCATACCGAGACCGACACTGACTCTTCAGCATCCACCAGTGACTCTGAAAAGTCCTATACTGATATCACCAAAATCTTGATGGCTCAACCTGATCAACCTACCTAAGGCCACACCTTTCATACAGAACCATATGTTGATATTCCCTTTGAAGTTGACGAAGAAATACCTGAATCCTCTACCACAAACCAACCTTCTGCAGCTCAGGCCCAGACCAATCCACCCAGTCAAAAATCATCAAATAGTCCATGGTTCACATTTGATGATCTTCCATCTCATAAATGGCGTGACAGACTTACTGAAATGTCTGCCTGGATTGACCTCCAAATGCTAAGACCAAGAGTCACAACTCAATCAGTCCTTAGGGAATTTACTACTCCTTTAAAGCTGATTACTGATGGACGACGTATATTGCAGACAGATGCAAGTGATGAATCATAGGGTGCCATCATCCTTGAAGAAATCAACGGGCAAGAACACTTTATCCCTTACGCTAGTGGAAAATTTTCTGACACACAGAAGCACTACCATAGCATGTTCAAAGAAATTTTAGCGGTAAAGAATGGCATCAAAAAGTTTGAGTATCATCTGATTGGACACCATTTTCTCATCCGAATGGACAGTTTAGCCTTCCACCATTTTCTCATCCCAATATCTTTAATTTCAAAGGTAAAATTGTTCCCGAAAAAATGTTACTCAGATTAAAAGATTGGTTTTCTAAATATGACTTTTCAGTTAAGTATATAAAGGGATCTCAGAACCTCATCCCTGATATGCTCTCCAGACTTTCCAAATCAGAAAACCCTCTCACTCTGTTTTCCACCACCTACCATTTTCTTATCATCTCCATGGCTACTTCACTCCCACCTGAAGCCCTTACGAAGAAAACTTTTGCTTTCGATAAAAACTATTCTTCTGTCTTTGACATCTAAGAATTTGCCAAAAAAACTCTCTTTCGCTTCCTCATGAAAGCCTACCTTGTCATAGAACCCTTTCCATTTTCTACCTTCCACCCTGAAAATCTGTTCCTTACAGGTTTAACCCTTTATCCATCCAAAGAAATCACTGAAGATGTGTTATGGTATGTTTGGTGCCTAACTGTTCTTTATGCCACCAAATTGGTTCTACCCATTGCTCCCACTTTGGAACATCTCCTTAATCCGGACCAAGCCACCTCTCTTATCTGGACATTGCTTGAATGGTTTTCCCCAATCCCATGGTGGAGAAAGAAGCTACAACAACTATCATAAATTCACAACCTTGACTGTATGCCTGCCTCTGAAGCACAAATGTTCACATCAGTCTTTATTATTCATAGGCCTTACTTCCAGCATCCAGATGCCAACCTCTTTTGGACTCAAGACTAGGTATATGAATGGTTCACTGCACCACATATAGCTGTAATTGAAAATGAAATACAGTCCACCCTGCACAACTACCTTTACCAATTAAACCACCAAGCTTCGCCATACAAGGACATCTTTCACACCTACTTAGGCCCTCAACATGACCTCATCATGATACCCACTCCATCTGCCATATCTAAACCTAAGTCCACTGGTATCATCATTAAAGAAGAACGACCAGACTACACTGACTTCCTTTTCCAGGGCTCACAAGACCCATGGGAAGAATTCATTTCTCTCAGCCAACCATGCAAGATCCAGGATCCTCATCTCAACCACCTCCACAACCCGACAAACCCACAACAGTAGACAAAGCCACTCAAACACCTGGACCCAAGCCAGGACCCAAACGCGATTCTCCATACTCACGCTACCATGGCCCCACTTGGAAGAATCCAAAACTCTCTAAAACCTTTTTTCCTCCATTCTCTCGTGACACTGACCCCGATGAGACAGAAAGCTCATCCGAAGACGACTACATGAATATCCGCTCTCCATAACGTAGTTTTTCTTGTTGTAATAATTATGCTTTGCTTTATACTTTTGTCTTGTATAATTATTACAGTTTGCTTTTACTTTAAGCTTTTGCTTTTGTCAAAGTCATGCTTTAATTATTAAAGCATCTTTTGTCCTTTGTAATAATTAAAGTTGTGTCATGATGTATATTTTGCTTTTGCTTTTGTAAAAGATAGGGGTCCTGTCCTATCTTCCCCGAGAATTCTCCTATATAAAGAATTCTCCCCTCCTTTGTAAGATATAGAAAAATTTTCAGAAATAAACGCTTGTGCTTACCTGAAACCATGAGTTTCTAAACCCTCTTCTATCTCTGCAAATGAAGTTCTAAGAAAGAAAAAAAATAAAGAATTAAATTTGTTCATTTTGAAAACCTAAGGAAGTATGCTCTGCACTAGCCTTCCAGTAAGGATCCTGTGTGTTGAGTGTTAGAAAATGCATATTTATAAAGGAGAAAATCGTCATTTTACATTTCATGTCTTACTTTTATGTATTTAAGCTTCTTGTAATTTAATTACGTGTGTTTTATTTTAATTAAGTATTTTATGTATTTTAGGGGTATCACAGTCATTTCACAATAAACGAGAGATCAAATGGAAAAACGGACATCATTTTTGAACTCAGGACGGTCGATAACCTTAGGAGGAGTATAAAAGGAAAAATAGTACTGTTCACATATACGGTACTATTCACATGTACAGGTACTGTCTACGTTACTGTTCATGGCACTGTTCACATAGACGAATCGATGACGTGGCATTGACCGATGATGTGGCATTGACTGATGAGGTGTCACGATCCTGTTGGACTAAAATTCTTATGCACTGTTGATCGATGACGTGGCAGCATATCAGTAGATCAAAAATCTCATGTACGGTACATGCAACACA
>MKYO02002450.1:159833-177848 GCA_002013955.2 Citrus medica
ATTAATAAGGAATATTTAGCCCATGATGCATGTTGATACGGATCCAGATACCCAAGTACGTCATTTCAATAGAATTCTCTTCAAATTATTTTCGCCATTTTAATTCCAATTTTAGGATAATCTGAATCACTTCCACCACAAATCCAACCACTCATTTACAAAATCAATTCTATACACAATTAAAATCCACCTCCTCGTGGGATCGACACTCGTCACCATTGATCTATACTACAATAGATTCGTGCGCTTGCGAGTTCATTAAAATTTGCACAACACTGTGCATCAGAAAACTTTTGATCATTTCTTATCTGGTTTGGTACCCTGTTTTAGACTAAAGGAAAGTCTGTTTTGGGTTATATAACCCGAGAAAAAAATGTTTTAAAAGGTTTTTGATCACTATTCCTAGGGGCCACAACGCCACGTACTTTATGGTATCAGAGCCTTAGGTTTTGATAAAGTATGTAGAGGATACATTCTGATACCATTAATGTTGAGTTGTGGCCCCTAGGTATAGTGATAAAAAATCTTTTAAAATATTTTTTTCTCGAGTTATATAACCCAAAACAGACTTTTCTTTAGTCTAAAACAGGGTACCAAACCAGATAAGAAATGATCAAAAGTTTTCTGATGCACAGGATCCTTACTGGAAGGCAAGTGTAGAGCATACTTCCTTAGGTTTTCAAAGTGAACAAATTTAATTCTTTATTCTTTTTCTTTCTTAGAACTTCATTTGCAGAGAGAGAAGAGGGTTTAGAAACTCATGGTTTCGGGTAAGCAAACGCGTTTATTTCTGAAAATTTTCTATATCTTACAAAGGAGGGGAGAATTCTTTATATAGGAGAATTCTCAGGGAAGATAGGGCAGGACCCCTATCTTTTACAAAAGCAAAAGCAAAAGCAAAAGATACATCATGACACAACTTTAATTATTACAAAGGACAAAAGATGCTTTAATAATTAAAGCATGACTTTGACAAAAGCAAAAGCTTAAAGTAAAAGCAAACTGCAATAATTATACAAGACAAAAGCATAAAGCAAAGCATAATTATTACAACAAGACAAACTACTTTATGGAGAGCGGATATTCATGTAGTCGTCTTCGGATGAGCTTTTTGTCTCATCGGGGTCAATGTCATGAGAGACTGGAGGAAAAAAGGTTTCAGAGTGCTTTGGATTTTTCCAAGTGGGGCCATGGTAGTGTCAGTATGGAGAATCGCGTTTGGGTCCTGGCTTGGGACCAGATGTTTGAGTGGCTTTGTCTGCTGTTGTGGGTTTGTGGGGTTGTGGAGGTGGTTGAGATGAGGATCATGGATCATGCATGGTTGGCTGTGGGAACTGTTGGAGATGTTGGCTGAGAGGAAGGAATTTTTCCCATGGGTCTTGTGAGTCCTGAAAAAGGAAGTTAGTGTAATCGGGTCGTTCTTCTTTAATGATGATGCCAGTGGACTTAGGTTTAGATATGGCAGATGGAGTAGGTATCATGATGTGGTCATGTTGAGGACCTAAGGACGTGTGAAAGATGTCCTTATGTTGCGGGGTTTGGTGGTTTAATTAGTAAAGGTAGTTGTGCAGGGTGAACTGGATTTCATTTTCAATTACAGCTATATGTGGTGCAGTGAACCATTCATATACCTGATCTTGAGTCCAAAAGAGGTTTTTATCTGGATGCTGAAAGTATGGCCTGTGAATAATAAAGACTGATGTGAACATTTGTGCTTCAGAGGCAGGCATACGGTCAAGGTTGTGAATTTCTGATAATTATTGTAGCTTCTTTCTCCACCATGGGATTGGGGAAAACCACTCAAGTAATGTCTAGGTAAGAGAGGTGGCTTGGTCCGGATTAAGGAGATGTTCCAAAGTGGGAGCAATGGGTAGAACCAATTTGGTGGCATAAAGAACAGTTAGGCACCCAATGTACCATAACACGTCTTCAGTGGTTTCTTTGGTCAGATCAAGGGTTAAACCTGTAAGAAACAAATTTTCAAGGTGGAAGGTAGAGAAGGGAAAGGGTTATGTGATAAGGTAGGCTTTCATGAAGAAACGAAAGAGAGCTTTTTTGGCAAATTCTTGGATGGCAAAGACGGAAGAGAAGTTTTTGTTGAAAGGAAAAGTTTTCTTCGTAAGGGCTTCAGGTGGGAGGGAAGTAGCCATGGAGATGATAGGAAAATGGTAGGTGGTGGAAAACAGAGTGAGTGGGTTTTTGGTTTGGAAAGTCTGGAGAGCATATCAGGGATGAGGTTCTGGGATCCCTTTATATGCTTAACTGAAAAGTCATATTTAGAAAACCAATCTTTTAATCTGAGTAACATTTTTGCGGGAGCAGTTTTACCTTTGAAATTAAAGATATTGGGGAAGGCTGAACTGTCCATTGGGATGAGAAAATAGTGTCCAATCAGATGATACTCAAACTTTTTAATGCCATTCTTTACTGCTAAAATTTCTTTGAACACGCTATGGTAGTGCTTCTATGTGTCAGAAAGTTGTCCACTAGCGTAAGCAATAAAGTGTTCTTGTCCGTTGATTTCTTCAAGGAGGATGGCACCCCATGATTCATCACTTGCATGTGTCTGTAATATACGCCGTCCATCAGTAATCAGCTTTAGAGGAGGCGAATTTTGTGCAATCTGCGTTAGGGTAGTGATAGTAATTGTGTGGTCAACATTCCACTTTAGGGGCTTCTTTTTCAATAACCGAAAGGTGATAAGTGTAGTGGTCCACATGTGGGATAAAGTCTCTGATATAATTGATGATGCCGAGAAACTGTTGAATTTGTTTTTTGGAAAGGTGCTGATCTGGAAAGTGAAGTAATTCTTGGGCAATGTGCTTTCTTGGCTGATAATGTCCATCTTTTATGATCATACCAAGGAATTCAATATTGTCTGTAGCAATGGTGCTTTTTTTGGCCGATAACATGATTCCATGACTTTGGATAAGATCATAGAATTGAGTTAACAACTGGCGATGTTCATCATGTGATCCTGAAAAAAGTAAGATGTCATCAATGTAAATTAATGCATGATGCAAAATGGGTTGGAAGATTTGGACCATGGACTTTTGAAAAATGGAAGGGGCAGTTTTGAGACCAAAGGGTAGGACTATCCATTGGAAATGGGCATTTGGAATACAAAAAGCGGTTTTGTAACGTTCAGAGGGCTCAATGCCTAATTGCCAAAAACCTGATTTCAAATCAAATTTTGAAAAGATCTGGGCATTTTTTAGAAAAGTAAACATTCTTTGTCGGTGAGGCAAAGGGAATTTGTCATCTTGTAAAAACATGTTTAATGGCTGGTAGTCAATGACTAGGCGTTTCTTTCCTCGGACAATTTTAGAATGTTTTTCAACATAAAAGGCTTGACAAGCCCATTGAGAAGTTGTGGGCTCAATTACACCTTAGGCTAAGAGTTGGGAACATTCTTGTTGGGCTAGGAGTAAGTCAGAAGGACTCATTCCTGGATGGGTAGCTTTGGTTGGGTTAATGTCTTCATTTAGTTTGAAGGGTAACTTAATGAAGAAAGACTTATTTTTCCACAATGGGTTTGGATGGGTGAACTCAGAATGGGACTCGGGATAGAAACTCAAAAGTTTGGTTGAAATATCCTGGTAAGACTGGGGAGTTTCAGACAAATTGTAGAGTTTCAGAATGTCTGTAAATGGTTTGAACATGGACTTGACTCGGATTCCAGTGGAAATGATTTGGAGGTGTTTGATTAGGTGAAGGATGTCAAATCCTAATAAGATATCCTTATTAGGAAGAGTAGAACCAATAACCTTGGTACAAATAGCACAATTTGGGAAGATTTGAATACCAATGGGTTTTTCAACATAAAAGGCTTGACAAGCCCATTGAGAACTTGTGGGCTCAATTAGACCTTGGGCTAAGAGTTCGGAACATTCTTGTTGGGCTAGGAGTAAGTCAGAAGGACTCATTCCTGGATGGGTAGCTTTGGTTGGGTTAATGTCTTCATTTAGTTTGAAAGGTAACTTAATGAAGAAAGCTGGATTTTTCCATAATGGGTTTGGATGGGTGAACTCAGAATGGGACTCTGGACAGAAACTCAAAAGTTTGGATGAAATATCTTGGTAAGACTGGGGAGTTTCAGACAAATTGTAGAGTTTCAGAATGTCTGTGAAGGGTTTGAACATGGACTTAACTCGGATTCCAGTGGGAATGATTTGAAGGTGTTTGATTTGGTGAAGGATGTCAAATCCTAACAAGATATCCTTATTAGGAAGAGTAGAACTAATAACCTTGGTCAAATGACACAATTTGGGAAGATTTGAATACCAATGGGTTTTTTGGTGATCAAAGAGGTGGTGAAGAGTTTGCCATTGATAGCTTTGAAATGTTCTTCAGACTTGGTTCAATATTCTGCGGAAAGGATATGAGGGTTTAACATGCTTCGTTGGGCACCAGTGTCGATGAGACCAATTGCTGGAATGGGCCTTTGGAATTTGGAAGGTAGGATGTGGAGTTTGATGGAGGGAATAAGAACAGTAGTGTCCAGGGACAATAACTGTTGATGGAAAATAACTTAGGAATGGTCACTGTCTGAATCATTAGAGGAATTTTATAGTGTGAACACTGTTTCATCATTGGGTTCATCTTGTTCAGAGAAATATAATTCCAGTTCATCCTTGTCTAGAGAGTAGTTTGTAGTGGCTTGAAGATGCTCGACTAGCCGGATGGATTTTTCTCTTTTGTTGTGACAATCTTTAGCATAGTGGCCTTTTTTCTTATAGATAAAACATTTGCTTGATTTTTTCGGTTGGAATTCCCTGGAGGAGGATAATTTCTTTCTGAAAAATCTGTAGGGCTTTTTGGATCTGCGATGTTTGGACGAAAAGTTTGGAGTTTTGAATTTTTGAATATACCTTTTCTATTTAGGACTGCAATCACAATCTTTTTTCTTCTTGCATTTGATCATACTGTTAATAAGAGAGAACATAGAGGCAAAAGGATGATAAGTGGGGCCGATGGAAGGGATAGGAGGTGATGTGGTAAAAATGGTAGGTTACTATTTTTCAGATTCAATCTGAGCAAGTTTAGCTTTTAAGCGCCTGATTTCCCTTTCTTTTTGATCAAATTATGGGCCATAGTATCTCTGGACAAGCATGGCTCGTAACTCTGAATCGAGTTGACTAATTCTGGTTTGAAGATTTTGGTGAATCTGCTGCATCTGGGCAGCAATAGAGTCAACTTTTGTCTCAATATGTTCAGTTCGCAAACTGATTTTTTCAACTTTTGAATTGAAATGCAACAAAGTATCATTTTGTGCCCTGGCATTTTGAGTTTGCCAGTTGAGGACGGATTCAAAAGGCTTGGGAGGCTCAAGGTGGCCAGTGGAGGTAATATGTGAAGGGATAAAGGGTTTGGATATAACATTGCAGTGGGGATCTGTGTGAGGTTCTAAAAGAGGAAAGGAAGAAGAGTAATCTGAAGAGGTAGAGGACAAAATCATACAAGTCAGTGGTTAGACGATAGGTGTTGGGTTTGGGAGTGGTGATGGAATTTCATATTTGCAATGTTTTGCAATCTATTTAATCTCTTTTCGGTAAATGGGCAATGGAGTCGGTGGAGGAGGAGGATCTTTTAGTGATCGGGGTTCATAATGGTGACATGGGACAGGAGATTTTTTCTTTGTGGGTTTCTTTTTCCTTTTGGGGACGACATAATCATCATCTTCTTCCCAGGCATCCAAACAGGGACAATCTGGGTCACACATGCCTAATCCGGGGACATCCTATAGGAAATGGCCATTGTGTTTGGCTGGATAAACAGGGAAGCCTTTAGAATTAAACCCGGTAATAGGTAGATTTTCCTGAGCTGGCTGAACAGCTGTGATCATGGAAGAATAAGTAAAGGAGAGCCGAGGAGGCTCTTGTGGAGCACTTGGAGGTGGTTTAAAATTCATTCGGACTGTGCCATCTTGTCATTTTTCAAACAGACATTCAGATGTCTGGATGGGGCGGTATTGTTATGGAACTGCTCATAGTTGGAGATCCATTCAAGAGGCATAAGCTTTATGAGCTCATGACGGGGAATTTGCCTCTGGATCTCGATGATTGTGGGGATTTGGTCAGATTCTGCTAACACCATAAGGGTGTCAGAATGGTGTTCTAGGGTGGGTAGATCTAAGGCATGATTTTGAAGCCTATAGACCAGTTGATGGTGAAGAGTAGCAATTTTAGCGGAGGAAATTTGTTCTGCACCTTGAATTTGAACTTAAACTTTCAAGGCTGTGGGCAAATTGGTGTCTTGGAGAGAAAGGTTAAAGTTGGGGTAAAAGGTAAGTAGAACACTTCCGGCATGAAGGGTTGTGAGGACAGTGCCTATAACAGCATCTTGGTACTGTTTGAATCGGGTATCAAGCATAGCAATTCGAGCGGTAACTGGTAATCCTTTTCTCCCATGAAAGGTAAGGATTAATGTGATGCCTCCAAGATGGAGATGGGTAAAACCTTATCGTTTCCAGTTGGAAATCAAGTCTGAGGGGATTTCAAGAGTAACATATTGCTCAGCAGGGGTTGCTTGGAGAGAACATTGATCCAGGCGAGAAGACTGGAGATATTCTTTAGGGTGAGGTCTGTGGGTGGATATGAGAGTACGAATACTGCGGGTAAAAGAACTGGGTCGTTTGTAGAGCTGGTAAGGGCTGAGGAGAGGGTACGAAGATTCACTGATTTGGGCGGATTCAGGGATGTAGGAATATTCTATAAGATTTTCAATTTTGTGGGCAGTATGAGACGTGCAAGATTTCGGTAAGGAGAGAGTAGAGGAAAGAGTAATAGGAGTAGAAGGAATTGAAGATGAAGTGAAAGCCATAAATGAAGAGTTCTCTCTGTGCTTGAAGACTAAAGATTAAAAACAGAATAAAGACTCAAATTATACCATTTTGAGAGTGGAAAACAAGATTTAGAAAACTGAATTTCAAGGACGGGTATGGCTCTGATACCCACAAAGTATATACCTATACTGGTGATATCAAAAAATTTATCAGATGGTAAATTATACCTATACCTATACCAATAAAATTTTTGGAATGAGAGCCTATACTTGGCCTTGAGATTCTGTTTTCTAAATCTTGTTTTCCACATCCAAAATGGTATAATTTGAGTCTTTATTCTCTTTTGATCACTCTTTCTTCTACTCTTTCTTTACCAAAATCTTGCACTTCTCATACTGCCAATAAAATTGAACATCTTGTAGAATACTCCTTCATCCCTGAATTCGCCCAGATCAGTGAATCTTCGTACCCTCTCATCAGCCCTTACCAGCTGTACAAACGCCCCAGTTCTTTTACCCGCAGTATCCGTACTCTCATATCCACCCGCAGACCTCACCCTAAAGAATATATCCAGTCTTCTCGCCTGGATCAATGTTCTCTCCAAACAACCCCTGCTGAGCAATATGTTACTCTTGAAATCCCCTCAGCCTTGATTTCCAACTGGAAACGAGAAGGTTTTACCCATCTTCATCTTGGAGGCATCAGATTAATCCTTATTCTTCATGGGAGAAAAGGATTACCAGTTACTGCTCGAATTGCTATGCTTGATACCCGATTCACACAGTACCAAGATGTTGTTATAGGCACTGTCCTCACACCCCTTCATGCTGGAAGTGTTCTACTTACCTTTTACCCCAACTTTAACCTTTCTCTCCAAGACACCAATTTGCCCACAGCCTTGAAAGTTCAAGTTCAAATTCAAGGTGCAGAACAAATTTCCTCCGCTAAAATTGCTACTCTTCACCATAAACTGGTCTATAGGCTTCAAAATCATGCCTTAGATCTACCCACCCCAGAACACCATTCTGACACCCTTATGGTGTTAGCAGAATCTGACTAAATCCCCACAATCATCCACATCCCGAGACAAATTCCCCGTCATGAGCTCATAAAGCTTATGCCTCTTGAATGGATCTCCAACTATGAGCAGTTCCATAACAATACCGCTCCCATCTAGACATCTGAAAGTCTGTTTGAAAGATGACAAAATGGCACAGTCCGAATGACTTTTAAACCACCTCCAAGTGCTCCACAAGAGCCTCCTCGGCTCTCCTTTACTTATTCTTCCATGATCACAGCTGTTCAGACAGCTCAGGAAAATCCACCTATTACCGGGTTTAATTCTGAAGGCTTCCATATTTATCCAGCCAAACACAATGGCTATTTCCTATGGGATGTCCCCGGCTCAGGCATGTGTGACCCAGATTGTCCCTGCTGGGATGATTGGGAAGACGATGATGATTATACCCCCAAAAGGAAAAAGAAACCCATAATGAAAAAACTTCCAGTCTCCTGTCACCACCATGACCCACATCCACCAAAAGATCCTCCTCCTCCACCGGCTCCATTACCTATTTACCGAAAAGAGCTTAAATGGATTGCAAAACATTGCAAATCTGAGCTTCCATCACCACTCCCAAACCCAACACCTATCGTCCAACCACTAACCTGTATGATGTTTTCATATACCTCTTCAGATTACTCTTCTTCTTTTCCTCCTTTAGAACCTCATACAGATCCCCATCGCAATGTTGTGTCCAAACCCTTTATCCCTTCACCTATTACCTCCACTGGCCACTTTGAGCCACCCAAGCCTTTTGAATCCGTCCTCAACTAGCAAACTCAAAATGCCAGGGCACAAAATGATACTTTGTTGCATCTCAATTCAAAAGTTGAGAAAATCAGTTTGCGAACTGAACAGATTGAGACAAAAGCTGACTCTTTTGCTGCCCAGATGCAGCAGATTCACCAAAATCTTCAAACCAGAATTAGTCAACTCGATTCCGAGTTACGAGCCATGCTTGCCTAGAGATACTATGGCCCAGAATTTGATCAAAAGGAAAGGGAAATCAGGCGCTTAAAAGCTAAACTTGCTCTGATTGAATCTAAAAAACAGAAACCTACCCTTTTTACCACATCACCTCTTATCCTTTCCATCGGCCCCACTTATCATCATTTTTCCTAAATGTTATCTCCTATTAAACAGTATGACCCTTCCAAGTTATTTGGCACCACCTCCTACACCTAAACCAAAGTCTAAACCTCAACCACGACCTGTCCCATTTCCTCAAACCTCTATTTCTATTCCTGGTCATCAATCCTATGATTCTACACCAGCATAACCATCTATTCCACCACCAACTATCTCCCAACCTCCTACCCTGATATGCTCTCCAGACTTTCCAAATCAGAAAACCCTCTCACTCTGTTTTCCACCGCCTACCATTTTCCTATCATCTCCATGGCTACTTCACTCCCACCTGTAGCCCTTACAAAGAAAACTTTTCCTTTCGACAAAAACTTCTCTTTTGTCTTTGCCATCCAAGAATTTGCCAAAAATGCTCTTTTTCGCTTCTTCATGAAAGCCTACCTTGTCACATAACCCTTTCCCTTTTCTACCTTCCACCCTGAAAATCTGTTTCTTACAGGTTTAATCCTTGATCTGACCAAAGAAACCACTGAAGACGTGTTATGGTACATTTGGTGCCTAACCGTTCTTTATGCCACCAAATTGGTTCTACCCTTTGCTCCCAGTTTGGAACATCTCCTTAATCCGGACCAAGCCACCTCTCTTACCTGGACATTACTTGAATGGTTTTCCCCAATCCCATAGTGGAGAAAGAAGCTACAACAATTATCAGAAATTCATAACTTTGACCGTATGCCTGCCTCTGAAGCACAAATGTTCACATCAGTCTTTATGATTCACAGGCCATACTTCCAGCATCTAGATACCAACCTCTTTTGGACTTAAGACCAGGTATATGAATGGTTCACTGCATTACATATAGCTATAATTGAAAATGAAATACAGTCCACCCTGCACAACTACCTTTATCAATTAAACCAACAAACTCCGCCACACAAGGACATCTTTCACACCTCCTTAGGTCCTCAACATGACCTCATCATGATACCCACTCCATCTGCCATATATAAACCTAAGTCCACTGGCATCATCATTAAAGAAGAATGACCAGACTACACTGACTTCATTTTCCAGGACTCACAAGACCCGTGGGAAGAATTCCTTCCTCTCAGCCAACATCTCCAACAGTTCCCACAGCCAACCATGCATGATCCAGGATCCTCATCTCAACCACCTCCACAACCCCACAAACCCACAACAGCAGACAAAGCCACTCAAACACTTGGACCCAAGCCAGGACCCAAACGCGATTCTCCATACTCACGCTACCATGGCCCCACTTGAAAGAATCCAAAGCTCTCTGAAACCTTTTTTCCTCCAGTCTCTCGTGACACTGACCCCGATGAGACAGAAAGCTCATCCGAAGACGACTACATGAATATCCGCTCTCCATAAAGTAGTTTGTCTTGTTGTAATAATTATGCTTTGCTTTATGCTTTTGTCTTGTATAATTATTGCAGTTTGCTTTTACTTTAAGCTTTTCCTTTTGTCAAAGTCATGCTTTAATTATTGAAGCATCTTTTGTCATTTGTAATAATTAAAGTTGTGTCATGATGTATTTTTTGCTTTTTCTTTTGTAAAAGATAGGGGTCTTGTCCTATCTTCCCCGAGAATTCTCCTATATAAAGAATTCTCCCCTCCTTTGTAAGATATAGAAAATTTTTAGAAATAAACGCGTGTGCTTACCCGAAACCATGAGTTTCTAAACCCTCTTCTCTCTCTGCAAATGAAGTTTTAAGAAAGAAAAAGAATAAAGAATTAAATTTGTTCATTTTGAAAACCTAAGGAAGTATACTCAGCACTTGTCTTCCAGTAAGGATCCTGTGCATCAAAAAACTTTTGATCATTTCTTATCTGGTTTGGTACCCTATTTTAGACTAAAAGAAAGTCTGTTTTGGGTTATATAACCTGGGAAAAAAATGTTTTAAAAGGTTTTTTGATCGCTATACCTAGGGACCACAACGCCACGTACTCTATGCTATTTCAAGAATACCATCAAGTACGTGGAGTTGGTGGAAATGGTATTAGACTACCTTGAAATACCGAATCTTCCTTACAGGTTTATAGGTATACTTGTAATAAAGGAAGTCAGTGTCGCCTGGTCATTCTTTTTTAATGATGATGCCAGTGGACTTAGGTTTAGATATGTCAGATGAAGTGGGTATCATGATGACGTCATGTTGAGGACCTAAAAATGTGTGAAAGATGTCCTTGTGTGGCGGAGTTTGGTGGTTTAATTGGTAAAGGTAGTTGTGCAGGGTGGACTGTATTTCATTTTCAATTACATCTATATGTGGTGCAGTGAACCATTCATATACCTGGTCTTGAGTCCAAAAGAGGTTGGTATCTGGATGCGGGAAGTAAGGCCTGTGAATCACAAAGACTGATGTGAACATTTGTGCTTCAGAGGCAGGCATACGGTCAAGGTTGTGAATTTCTGATAGTTGTTGTAGCTTCTTTCTCCACCACGGGATTGGGGAAAACCATTCAAGCAATGTCCAGGTAAGAGAGGTGGCTTGGTCCGGATTAAGGAGATGTTCCAAAGTGAGAGCAATTGGTAGAACCAATTTTGTGGCATAAAGAACAGTTAGGCACCAAACATACCATAACACATCTTCAGTGGTTTCTTTGGATAGATCAAGGGTTAAACCTGTAAGGAACAGATTTTCAGGGTGGAAGGTAGAAAAGGGAAAAGGTTCTGTGACATGGTAGGCTTTCATGAAGAAGCGAAAGAGAGCCTTTTTGGCAAATTCTTGGATGGCAAAGACAGAAGAGAAGTTTTTGTCGAAAGGAAAAGTTTTCTTCGTAAGGGCTTCAGGTGGGAGTGAAGTAGTCATGGAGATGATAGGAAAATGGTAGGTGGTGGAAAACAGAGTGAGAGGGTTTTTTTGTTTGTAGAGTCTGGTTGCTTGGAGAGAACATTGATCTAGGCGAGATGACTGGATATATTTTTAGGGCGAGGTCTGCGGGTGGATATGAGAGTACGAATACTGCGGGTCAAAGAACTGGGGCGTTTGTAGAGCTAGTAAGGGCTGATGAGAGGGTACGAAGATTCACTGATCTGGGCAGATTCAGGGATGTAGGAGTATTCTACAAGATTTTCAATTTTGTGGGCAGTATGAGAAGTGCAAGATTTTGGTAAAGAAATAGGAGAAGAAAGAGTAACAGGATTGGAAGGAGTTCAAAAGGAAGCGGAAGCCATGAATGAAGAGTTCTTTCTGCACGTGAAATTCTAGTGATCAAAAGAGAATAAAGACTCACATTATACCATTTTGGATGTTGAAAACAAGATTTAGAAAACAGAATTTCAAGGACGAGTATAGGCTCTGATACCATAAAGTCATGACTTTGATCAAATCAGAATAATTATACCATATGGTAAATTATACCATATGTTACTCTAATTGGCGGAGTTTGGTGGTTTAATTGTTAAACGTAGTTGTGCAGGGTGGACTGTATTTCACTTTCAATTACAGCTATATGTGGTGCAGTGAACCATTCATATACCTGGTCTTGAGTCCAAAAGAGGTTGGTATCTGGATGTTGAAAGTAAGGCCTGTGAATAATAAAGACTGATGTGAACATTTGTGCTTCAGAGGCAGGCATACGGTCAAGGTTGTGAATTTCTGATAGTTGTTGTAGCTTCTTTCTCCACCATGGGATTGGGGAAAATCATTCAAGTAATGTCCAGGTAAGAGAGGTGGCTTGGTCCGGATTAAGGAGATGTTCCAAAGTGGCAGCAATGGGTAGAACCAATTTTGTGGCATAAAGAACAGTTAGGCACCAAATGTCCCATAACACGTCTTTAGTGGTTTCTTTGGTCAGATCAAGGGTTAAATCTGTAGGAAACAGATTTTCAGGGTGGAAGGTAGAAAAGGGAAAGGCTTCTGTGAAAAGATAGGCTTTCATTAAGAAGCGAAAGAGAGCTTTTTTGGCAAATTCTTGGATGGCAAAGACGGAAGAGAAGTTTTTGCCGAAAGGAAAAGTTTTCTTCGTAAGGGCTTCAGGTGAGAGTGAAGTAGCCATAAGGATGATAGGAAAATGGTAGGTGGTGGAAAACAGAGTGAGAGGGTTTTCTGGTTTGGAAAGTCTGGAGAGCATATCAGGGATGAGGTTCTGGGATCCCTTTATATGCTTAACTGAAAAGTCATATTTAAAAAACCAATCTTTCAATATGAGTAACATTTTTTCGTGAACAATTTTACCTTTGAAATTAAAGATATTGAGGAAGGCCGAACTGTCCATTCGGATGGGAAAATGGTGTCCAATCAGATGATACTCAAACTTTTTGATGCCATTCTTTACCGCTAAAATTTCTTTAAACACGCTATGGTAGTGCTTCTGTGTGTCAGAAAATTGTCCACTAGCGTAAGCGATAAAGTGTTCTTGTCCATTAATTTCTTCAAGGAGGATGGCACCCCATGATTCATCACTTGCATCTATCTGCAATATACGCCGTCCATTAGTAATCAGCTTTAGAGGAGGCGAATTTTGTGCAATCTGCTTTAGGGTGGTGACTGTAATTGTGTGGTCAGCATTCCACTATGGGGGCTTCTTTTTCAACAAAGCCAAAAGGTGATGAGTGTAGTGGTCCACATGTGGGATAAAGTCTCTGATATAATTGATGATGCCAAGAAACTGTTGAATTTGCTTTTTGGAAAGGTGCTGATCTGAAAAGTGTCCATCTTTTATGATTATACCAAGGAATTCAATGTTGTCTGTAGCAATGGTGCTTTTCTTGGCCGATAACATGATTCCATGACTTTGGATAAGATCATAGAATTGAGTTAACAGCTGGCGATGTTCATCAGGTGATTCTGAAAAAAGTAAGATGTCATCAATGTAAATCAATGCATGATGCAAAATGGGTTGGAAGATTTGGACCATGGACTTTTGAAAAATGGAAGGGGCAGTTTTGAGACCAAAGGTTAGGACTGTCCATTGGCAATGGGCATTGGGAATACAAAAAGCAGTTTGTAACGTTCGGAGGGTTCAATGCCTAGTTGCCAAAAACCAGATTTTAGATCAAATTTTGAAAAGATCTGGGCATTTTTTAGAAAAGTAAACATGCTCAATCGGCGAGGCAAAGGGAATTTATCATCTTGTAAAAACATGTTTAAGGGCTGGTAGTCAATGACTAGGCGTTTCTTTCCTCAGACAATTTTAGAATGTTTTTCAACATAAAAGGCTTGACAAGCCCATTGAGAACTTGTGGGCTCAATTAGACCTTGGGCTAAGAGTTGGGAACATTCTTGTTGGGCTAGGAGTAAGTCAGAAGGACTCATTCCTAAATGGGTAGCTTTGGTTAGGTTAATGTTTTCATTTATTTTGAAAGGTAACTTAATAAAGAAAGCTGGATTTTTCCACAATGGGTTTGGATGGGTGAACTCAGAATGAGACTTTGGACAGAAACTCAAAAGTTTGGATGAAATATTCTGGTAAGACTGGGAAGTTTCAGACAAATTGTAGAGTTTTAGAATGTCTGTGAAGGGTTTGAACATTGGTTTGACTCGGATTCTAGTGGGAATGATTTGGAGGTGTTTGATTTGGTGAATGATGTCAAATCCTAACAAGATATCCTTATTAGGAAGAGTAGAACCAATAACCTTGGTCCAAATGACACAATTTGAGAAGATTTAAATACCAATGGATTTTTTGGTGATCAAAGAGGTGGTGAAGAGTTTGCCATTGACAGCTTTGAAATGTTCTTCAGACTTGGTCCAATATTCTGGGGAAAGGATATGAGGGTTTAACATGCTTCGTTGGGCACTAGTGTCGATGAGACCAATTGCTGGAATGGGCCTTTGGAATTTAGAAGGCAAGATAGAAGGAATAGAAACAGTAGTGTCGAGGGACAACAACTGTTGATGGAAAATCACTTGGGACTGGTCACTGTCTGAGTCATCAGAGGAGTTTTATAGTGGGAACATTGTTTCATCATTGGGTTCATCTTGTTCAGAGAAATAGAATTCCAGTCCATCCTTGTTTGGAGAGTAGTCGGTAGTGGCTTGAAGATGCTCGACTAGCCGGATGGATTTTTCTCTTTTGTTGGGACAATATTTAACATAGTGGTCTTTTTTCTTACAGATAAAACATCTTCTTGATTTTCTCCGTTGAAGGTCTCGTGAAGAGGATGATTTCTTTCTGAAAAATCTGTAAGGCTTTCTGGATCTACAATGTTTGGATGAAAAGTCTGGAGTTTTGAATTTTCGAATATGCCTTTTCTTCTTAGAACTGCAATTACAATCTTTTTTCTTCTTGCATTTGATCTGTAAGTAAGGCTTTTTGCAGTCACTCCGGAATGGTTCTTTATCTTGCAACAGTTCTTCGAAAAATTATTTCTGCACGCAAAGTTTGTCGAGACAGGTTTTGGCAAGCTAGAAGATTTTGCCAAGAGAGATGTTGTCAAGGGAAAGGTTGGATGCTGTGAGTAGTCGTTGTATGTCTGGTTGGAGTTCTTCTGGAAGGGAAGCCAGAAAGACATGCTTTAATGTCGGTTCATTGAATCTATTAAGCTTGTAAAATAGCAAAGACATGCGTTTGTAATGGAAATCAAGATCCTTAGCTTTGAGGGAGCAGCATTTCATGTTGAGATAGTCTCGTCTTGCAGCTTCAAAAACTACAGAAGGATCGCCAAGGAATTGATCATGGAGAACAACAAGAGCACTTGAAACTTTTGGGAGATCAACAAACTGTAACTGGCGATATTGTCCTAATGAATCAAACCAATCTCTTAGAGTACCCGTAAAATGAGTAGCAAATTCTCTAAGGACTGATTGAGTTGTGGCTCCTGGTCTTAGCATTTGGAGGTCAATCCAGGTAGACATTTCAGTAAGTCTATCACGCCATTTATGAGATGGAAGATCATCAAATGTGAACCATGGACCATTTGACGATTTTTGACTGGATGAATTAGGCTGGGCTTGAGCTGGAGAGGGTTGGTTTGTGGCAGAAGATTCAGGTATTTCTTCGTTAACTTCAGAGGGAATATCAACATATGGTTCTGTATGAGAGGTATGGCCTTGGGTAGGCTGATCAGGTTGAGCCATCAAGATTTTGGTGATATCAGCATAGGACTTTTCAGAGTCACTGGTGGATGCTGAAGAGTCAGTGTCGGTATCGGTATGGCTATCTAAAATAGCTAGATTTGAATCAGAAGTTTGATCATCTATAGTGACTGTGTGAACAGTAAACTGGTGCATGGGTTCTTTGTCCTTGGATTGGGTAGGAGGTTGGGAGATAGTTGGTGGTGGTACGGATGGTGATGCTGGTGTAGAATTATAGGATTGATGACTGGGAATAGAAGTATAGGATTGAGGAAATGTGACAGGTCGCGGTTGAAGTTTAGACTTTGGTTTAGGTATAGAGGGTGGTGGTAACGGATTGTTTCTAAAAAGAGTATGAGTCATGCCAAATAACTTGGAGGGGTCATACTGTTTAATAAGAGAGAGCATAGAAGCAAAAGGATGATAAGTGGGGCCGATGGAAGGGATAGGAGGTGATGTGGTAAAAAGGGTAGGTTTTTATTTTTCAGATTCAATCTGAGCAAGTTCATCTTTTAAGCGCCTGATTTCCCTTTCTTTTTGATCAAATTCAGATTGCTCGTAACTCTGAATCGAGTTGACCAATTCTAGTTTGAAGATTTTGGTGAATCTGCTGCATCTGGGCAGCAATAGAGTCAACTTTTGTCTCAATCTGTTCAGTTTGCAAACTGATTTTCTCAACTATTGAATTGAGATGCAACAAAGTATCATTTTGTGCCCCGACATTTTGAGTTTGCCAGTTGAGGATGGATTCAAAAGGCTTGGGTGGCTCAAGGTGGCCAGTGGAGGTAATAGGTGAAGGGATAAAGGGTTTGGACACAACATTGCGATGGGAATCTGTGTGAGGTTCTAAAAAAAGAAAAGAAAAAGAGTAATCTGAAGAGGTAGATGAAAACATCATACAGGTTAGTGGTTGGACGATAGGTGTTGGGTTTGGAAGTGGTGATGGAAGTTCAGATTTGCAATGTTTTGCAATCCATTTAAGCTCTTTTCGGTAAATGAGTAATGGAGTCAGTGGAGGAGGAGGATTTTTTAGTGGATGTGGGTCATGGTGGTGACAGGAGACTGGAAGTTTTTTCTTTGTGGGTTTCTTTTTCCTTTTAGGGGTATAATCATCATCGTCTTCCCAATCACCCCAGCAGGGACAATCTGGGTCACACATGCCTGAGCCAGGGACATCCCATAGGAAATGGCCATTGTGTTTGGCTGAATAAACAGGGAAGCCTTCATAATTAAACCCGGTAATAGGCAGATTTTCCTGAGCTATCTGAACAGCTGTGATCATGGAAGAATAAGTAAATGAGAGCCGACGAGGCTCTTGTGGAGCACTTGGAGGTGGTTTAAAAGTGTTTGGACTGTGCCATCTTGTCGTCTTTCAAACAGACTTTCAGATGTCTGGATGGGAGCGATATTGTTATGGAACTGCTCATAGTTGGAGATCCATTCAAGAGGCATAAGCTTTATGAGCTCATGACGGGGAATTTGTCTCGGGATCTGGATGATTGTGGGGATTTGGTCAGATTCTGCTAAAACCATGAGGGTGTCAGAATGGTGTTCTGGGGTGGGTAGATCTAAGGCATGATTTTGAAGCCTATAAACCAGTTGATGGTGAAGTGTAGCAATTTTAGTGGAGGAAATTTGTTCTGCACCTTGAATTTAACTTAAACTTTCAAGGCTGTGGGCAAATTGGTGTCTTGGAGAGAAAAGTTAAAGTTGGGGTAAAAGGTAAGTAAAACACTTCCGACTGTTAACATATATGTTTCCATAATATTGATTTTGATGATAACAAATAAGATTAAGAATGATTAATCTTTTAAGCTCAAATTATTTAATATTCTTTTTAAATAAATCATTATTTTCACATTATAAATGTTTCATATTTAATGGAAAAATGATTTTATGAAATTGGTTGTTTTCAAAGTTTATGGTTTAATTGAAAGAATTTTGAAAACTTTGAAATAAACAAGTATTGCTTGAAATTTTGGTAAAGGACTTATTTTGAAAAGTGTCATAGCATCTTTGGCAATATCATAATTTCA
>MKYO02002450.1:182608-350259 GCA_002013955.2 Citrus medica
CTTGGGAGGCTTGGATAGTGAAATCCTCAAGCCGGGTGAGCTTGGAGGCGTGGACGTAGGCGGGGATAGCCGAACCACGTAAAAATTCTTGTGTTCGTTTTCTCTTCCCTTACTCTTTTAATATTGTGCTTGATTGAATTTATTGTTTTCGAATTTATTAAGGCATTAGATTAAATTATTGTGTGGTTTGTCTAGGATAATTTTTAAAACTCCAATTCACCCCCCCTCTTGGGTTGCACACTTATATTTCACCGACATGAAGGGTTGTGAGGACAGTGCCTATAACAGCATCTTGGTATTGTTTGAATCAGGTATCAAGCATAGCAATTCGTGCGGTAACTGGTAATCTTTTTTTCCCATGAAGGGTAAAGATTAATCTGATGCCTCCAAGATGGAGATGGGTAAAACCTTCTCGTTTCCAGTTGGAAATCAAGTCTGAGGGGATTTCAAGAATAACATATTGCTCAACAGGGGTTGCTTGGAGAGAACATTGATCTAGGCAAGAAGACTGGATATATTCTTTAGGGTGAGGTATGCGAGTGGATATGAGTGTACAGATACTGCAGGTAAAAGAACTGGGGCGTTAGTAGAGCTGGTAAGGGCTGATGAGAGGGTACGAAGATTCGCTGATCTGGGCAGATTCAGGGATGTAGGAGTATTCTACAAGATTTTCAATTTTGTGGGCAGTATGAGAAGTGCAAGATTTTGGTAAGAAGGAGGAGAAGAAAGAGTAACAGGATTGGAAGGAGTTGAAAAGGAAGTGGAAGCCATGAATGAAGAGTTCTCTCTGCGTGTGAAATTCTAGTGATCAAAAGAGAATAAAGACTAATATTATACCATTTTGGATGTGGAAAACAAGATTTAGAAAACAGAATTTCAAGGACGAGTATAGGCTCTGATACCATAAAGTTAGTTTATGGTATAATTATATGGTATAATTTATCACCCAATCCAATCCAATTATTATAATTTATGCCATAAAGTTAGTTGTGATAAAGTACTTTATGGTATAAATTTACCATAAAGTACCATAATTATAATTATACTTTTTTCCTCCAGTCTCTCGTGACACTAATCCCGATGAGACAGAAAGCTCATCCGAAGACGACTACATGAATATTCGCTCTCCATAAAGTAGTTTGTCTTGTTGTAATAATTATGTTTTGCTTTATGCTTTTGTCTTGTATAATTATTGCAGTTTGAGTATGAGTATGAGCAAGATTTAGGATAAATTTGAGAAATTTGAAATTTATGATTATAAATTTATTTGATTATGGTATCAGAGCCTATACCCGTCCTTGAAATTCGGTTTTCTAAATCTTGCTTTTCATTCCCAAAATGGTATAATTTGAGTCGTTATTCTGTTTTGATCTTTAGTCTTCAAGAGCAGAGCGAATTCTTCATTCATGGCTTCCTCTTCAACTCCTTCCCCTCTTGTTACTCTTTCCTCTACTCTCTCTTTACCTAAATCTTGCACTTCTCATACTGCCAATAAAATTGAAAATCTTGTAGAATACTCCTACATCCCTGAATCCGCCCAGATCAGTGAATCTTCGTACCCTCTCATCAGCCCTTACCAGCTCTACAAACGCCCTAGTTCTTTTACCCGCAGTATCCGTACTCTCATATTCACCCGCAGACCTCACCCTAAAGAATATATCCAGTCTTCTCGCCTGGATCAATGTTCTCTCCAAGCAACTCCTGCTGAGCAATATGTTACTCTTGAAATCCCCTCAGACTTGATTTCCAACTGGAAACGAGAAGGTTTTACCCATCCCCATCTTGGAGGCATCAGATTAATCCTTACCCTTCATGGGAGAAAAGGATTACCAGTTACCGCTCGAATTGCTATACTTGATACCCGATTAAACAGTACCAAGATGTTGTTATAGGCATTGTCCTCACAACCCTTCATGCCGGAAGTGTTCTACTTACCTTTTACCCCAACTTTAACCTTTCTCTCCAAGACACCAATTTGCCCACAGCCTTGAAAGTTCAAGTTCAAGTTTAAATTCAAGGTGCAGAACAAATTTCCTCCGCTAAAATTGCTACTCTTTACCATCAACTGGTCTATAGGCTTCAAAATCATGCCTTAGATCTACCTACCCTAGAACACCATTCTGACACCCTCATGGTGTTAGTAAAATCTGACCAAATCCCCACAATCATCCAGATCCCGAGACAAATTCCCCGTCATGAGCTCATAAAGCTTATGCCTCTTGAATGGATCTCCAACTATGAGCAGTTCCATAACAATACCGCTCCCATCCAGGCATCTGAAAGTCTGTTTGAAAGACGACAAGATGGCACAGTCCGAATTACTTTTAAACCACCTCCAAGTGCTCCACAAGAGCCTCCTCGGCTCTCCTTTACTTATTCTTCCATGATCACAGTTGTTCAGACAGCTCAGGAAAATCTGCCTATTACCGGGTTTAACACTGAAGGCTTCCCTATTTATCCAGCCAAACACAATGACCATTTCTTATGGGATGTCCCCGACTTAGGCATGTGTGACCTAAATTGTCCCTGCTAGGATGATTGGGAAGACGATGATGATTATACCCCCAAAAGGAAAAAGAAACCCACAAAGAAAAAATTTCCAATCACCTGTCACCACCATGACCCACATCCACCAAAAGATCCTCCCCCTCCACCGGCTCCATTACCCATTTACCGAAAAGAGCTTAAATAGATTGCAAAATATTGCAAATCTGAACTTCCATCACCACTCCCAAACCCAACACCTATCGTCCAACCACTAACCTGTATGATGTTTTCATCTACCTCTTCAAATTACTCTTCTTCTTTTCCTCCTTTAGAACCTCACACAGATCCCCATCGCAATGTTGTGTCCAAACCCTTTATCCCTTCCACTATTACCTCCACTAGCCACCTTGAGCCACCCAAGCCTTTTGAATCCGTCCTCAACTGTCAAACTCAAAATGCCATGGCACAAAATGATACTTTGTTGCATCTCAATTCAAAAGTTGAGAAAATCAGTTTGCGAACTGAACAGATTGAGACAAAAGTTGACACTATTGCTGCCCAGATGTAGCAGATTCACCAAAATCTTCAAACCAGAATTGGTCAAATCGATTTAGAGTTACGAGCAATGCTTGCCCAGAGATACTATGGCCCAGAATTTGATCAAAAAGAAAGGGAAATCAGGCGCTTAAAAGCTGAACTTACTCAGATTGAATTTGAAAAACAGAAACCTACCCTTTTTGCCACATCACCTCCTATCCCTTCCATCGGCTCCACTTATCATCCTTTTGCCTCTATGCTCTCTGATATTAAACAGTATGACCCCTCCAAGTTATTTGGCATGACTCATACTCTTTTTAGAAACAATCTGTTACCACTACCCCCTATACCTCAACCACGACCTGTCACATTTCCTCAATCCTCTATTTCTATTCCCGGTCATCAATCCTATGATTCTACACCAGCATCACCATCCGTTCCACCACCAACTATCTCTCAACCTCCTACCCACTCCAAGGATAAAGAACTCATGCACCAGTTTACTGCTTCCACAGTCACTATAGATGATCAAACTTCTGATTCAAATCTAGCTGTTTCAGATAGTCATACCGAGTCCGACACTGAATCTTCAGCATCCACCAGTGACTCTGAAAAGTCTTATGCTGATATCACCAAAATCTTGATGGCTCAACCTGATCAACCTACCCAAGGCCATACCTCTCATACAGAACCATATGTTGATATTCTCTCTGAAGTTGACGAAGAAATACCTGAATCTTCTGCCACAAACCAACCTCTCCAGCTCAGGCCTAGCCTCTCATTCATCCAGTCAAAAATTGTCAAATGGTCCATGGTTCACATTTGATGATCTTCCATCTCATAAATGGCATGATAGACTTACTGAAATGTCTGCCTGGATTGACCTCCAAATGCTAAGACCAGGAGCCACAACTCAATCAGTCCTTAGGGAATTTGCTACTCGTTTTACGGGTGCTCTAGGAGATTGGTTTGATTAATTAGGACAATATCACCAGTTACAGTTTGTTGATCTCCTAGAAGTTTCAAGTGTTCTTGTTGTTCTCCATGATCAATTCCTTGGCGATCCTTCTACAGTTTTTGAAGCTGTAAGACGAGATTATCTCAACATGAAATGATGTTCCCTCAATGCTAAGGATCTTGATTTCCATTACAAATGCATGTCTTTGCTGTTTTACAAGCTTAATGGATTCAATGAACGAACATTAAAGCATGTCTTTCTGGCTTCCATTCCAGAAGAACTCCAACCAGACATACAGCGACAACTCACAGCATCCAACCTTTCCCTTGACAACATCTCTCTTGGCAAAATCTTCCAGCTTGCCAAAACCTGTCTCGACAAACTCTGCGAGCAGAAACAATTTTTCAAAGAACTGTTGCAAGATAAAGAACCATTCCAGAGTGCTTGCAAAAAGCCTTACTTACAGATCAAATGCAAAAAGAAAAAAGATTGTGATTGCAGTTCTAAGAAGAAAAGGCATATTCGAAAATTCAAAACTCCAGACTTTTCATCCAAACATCGCAGATCTAGAAAGCCCTACAGATTTTTTAAAAAGAAATCATCCTCTTCACGGGACCTTCAACGGAGAAAATCAAGCAGATGTTTTATCTGTAAGAAAAAAGGCCACTATGCTAAAGATTGTCCCAACAAAAGAGAAAAATTCATCCGGCACTACTCTCCAGACAAGGATGAACTGGAATTCTATTTCTCTGAACAAGATGAACCCAATGATAAAACAATGTTCGCACTACAAAATTCCTCTGATGATTCAGACAGTGACCAGTCCCAAGTTATTTTCCATCAACAGTTATTGTCACTGGACTCTACTGTTCCTATTTCCTCCATCAAACTCCACATCCTACCTTCCAAATTCCAAAGGCCCATTCCAGCAATTGGTCTCATCGACACTGGTGCCCAAGGAAGCATGTTAAACCCTCATATCCTTTCCCCAGAATGTTGGACCAAGTCTGAATAACATTTCAAAGCTGTCAATGGCAAACTCTTCACTACCTCTTTGATTACCAAAAAACCCATTGGTATTCAAATCTTCCCAAATTGTATTATTTGGACCAAGGTTATTAGTTATACTCTTCCTAAGAAGGATATCTTGTTAGGATTTGACATCCTTCACTAAATCAAACACCTCTAAATCATTCCCACTGGAATTCGAGTCAAGTCCATGTTCAAACCATTTACAGACATTCTGAAACTCTACAATTAGTCTGAAACTCCCCAGTCTTACCAGGATATTTCAACCAAACTTTTGAGTTTCTGTCCCAAGTCCCATTCTGAGTTCACCCATCCAAACCCATTGTGGGAAAATAAGTCTTTCTTCATTAAGTTACCCTTCAAACAAAATGAAGACATTAACCCAACCAAAGCTACCCATCCAGGAATGAGTCTTTCTGACTTACTCCTAGCCCAACAAGAATATTCCCAACTCTTAGCCCAAGGTCTAATTGAGCCCACAACTTCTCAATGGTCTTGCCAAGCCTTTTATGTTGAAAAGCATTCTGAAATTGTCCGAGGAAATAAATGCCTAGTCATTGAAAAATTCCCTTTGCATCGCCGACAAAGCATGTTTACTTTTCTAAAAAATTCCTAGATCTTTTCAAAATTTGATCTAAAATCTAGTTTTTGGCAACTAGGCATTGAACCCTCCGAACGTTACAGAACTGCTTTTTATATTCTCAATGCCCATTCCCAACGGACAGTCCTACCCTTTGGTCTCAAAACTGCCCCTTCCATTTTTCAAAAGTCCATGGTCCAAATCTTCCAACCCATTTTGCATCATGCATTGATTTACGTTGATGACATCTTACTTTTTTCAGGATCACATGATGAACATCGCCAGCTGTTAACATAATTCTATGATATTATCTAAAGTCATGGAATTATGCTCTCCGCCAAGAAAAGCACCATTGCTACAGCAACATTGAATTCCTTGGTATGATCATAAAAGATGGACACTATCAGCCAGGAAAGCACATTGCCCAAGAATTGCTTCACTTTCCAGATCAGCAACTTTCCAAAAAGCAAATTCAACAGTTTCTCGGCATCATCAATTATATCAGAGACTTCATCCCACATGTGGATCATTACACTTGCCACCTTTCGGCTTTATTGAAAAGGAAGCCCCCAGAATGGAATGCTGACCATACAAATACTGTCATTACCCTAAAGCAGATTGTGCAAAATCCGCCTCCTTTAAAGCTGATTACTGATGGACGACGTATATTGCAGACAGATGCAAGTGATGAATCATGGGGTGCCATCCTCCTTGAAGAAATCAACGGACAAGAACACTTTATCGCTTACGCTAGTGGACAATTTTCTGACACACAGAAGCACTACCATAGCGTGTTCAAAGAAATTTTAGCGGTAAAGAATGGCATCAAAAAGTTTGAGTATCATCTGATTGGACACCATTTTCTCATCCGAATGGACAGCTCAGCCTTCCCCAATATCTTTCATTTCAAAGGTAAAACTGTTCCCGAAAAAATGTTACTCAGATTAAAAGATTGGTTTTCCAAATATGACTTTTCAGTCAAGCATATAAAGGGATCCCAGAACCTTATCCCTGATATGCTCTCCAGACTCTCCAAACCACAAAACCCTCTCACCTTGTTTTCCACCACCTACCATTTTCCGATTATCTCCATGGCTACATCACTACCCCAATCCCTGATATGCTCTCCAGACTCTTCAAACCAGAAAACCCTCTCACTCTGTTTTCCACTACCTACCATTTTCCTATCATCTCCATGGCTACTTCACTCCCACCTGAAGTCCTTACAAAGAAAACTTTTCCTTTCGACAAAAACTTCTCTTCTGTCTTTGCCATCCAAGAATTTGCCAAAAAGGCTCTCTTTCGCTTCTTCATGAAAGCCTACCTTGTCACGGAACCCTTTCCATTTTCTACCTTCCACCCTGAAAATTTGTTCCTTACAGGTTTAACCCTTGATCCATCCAAAGAAACCACTGAAGATGTGTTATGGTATGTTTGGTGCCTAACCGTTCTTTACGCCACCAATTTGGTTCTACCCATTGCTCCTACTTTGGAACATCTCCTTAATCCGGACCAAGCCACCTCTTTTACCTGGACATTGCTTGAATGGTTTTCCCCAATCCCATGGTGGAGAAAGAAGCTACAACAACTATCATAAATTCACAACCTTGACCGTATGCCTGCCTCTAAAGCACAAATGTTCACATCAGTCTTTATTATTAATAGGCCTTACTTTCAGCATCCAGATACCAACCTCTTTTGGACTCAAGACCAGGTATATGAATGGTTCACTGCACCACATATAGCTGTAATTGAAAATAAAATACAGTCCACCCTGCACAACTACCTTGACCAATTAAACCACCAAACTCCGCCATACAAGGACATCTTTCACACCTCCTTAGGTCCTCAACATGACCTCATCATGATACCCACTCCATCTGCCATATCTAAACCTAAGTCCACTAGTATCATCATTAAAGAAGAACGACCAGACTACACTGACTTTCTTTTCCAGAACTCACAAGACCCATGGGAAGAATTCCTTCCTCTCAGCCAGCATCTCCAACAGTTCCCTCAACCAACCACATATGAACCCAGATCATCATCTCAACCCTCCACAGTTGACAAAGCTACCCAAATGCCAAGTCCTAAGCCCCAGTCACCACCTCCTCGACCCAGATACCGTAGAGAATGTCCTTCTCCACCTTGTCGTGGTCCCCAACATAAGCATCCAAAGCTCTCCAAAACATTTTTTCCAAAAAAGCAACCCTGACAATCTATATGAAACTGAAAGCTCCTCTGAAGACGAGTACATGAATCTCTACTCCCCATAAAGTTGTTTGTCTTGTTGTAATAATTATGCTTTGCTTTATGCTTTTGTCTTATATAATTATTGCTGTTTGCTTTTCCTTTAAGCTTTTGCTTTGTCAAAGTCATGCTTTAATTATTAAAGCACCCTTTGTCCTTTGTAATAATTAAAGTTGTGTCATGATATATCTTTTGCTTTTACTTTTGTAAAAGATAGGGGTCTTGTCCTATCTTCCCCGAGAATTCTCCTATATAAAGAATTATCCCCCCCTTTGTAAGATATAGAAATTTTCAGAAATAAACGCGTGTGCCTACCCACGAACCATGTCTTTCTAACTTCCTTCTCTCTCTCTGCAAATGAAGTTCTAGAGAAAAGGAAAAGGATAAAGAAATTGAATTTGTTCATTTTGAAAATCTAAGGAAGTATGTTCTGCACTTGCCTTCCAGTAAGGATCCTGTGCATCAAAAAACTTTTGACCATTTCTTATCCTATTTGGTACCCTGTTTTAGACTAAAGGAAAGTCTGTTTTGGGTTATATAACCCGAGAATAAACTATTTTAAAAGGTTTAAAACGTTTTTGATCGCTGTACCTGGGGGCCACAACGCCACGTTCTTTTATGGTATCAGAGCATACTTTTCATTCCCAAATAAATTATACCATACTCAAATAAATTTTCATACTCATACTTTGTTCATTCCCTACCCCATACTCATACTCATAAATAAACTATTATGGAACCAAATTATAAATTTCAAAATTTCAAATTATGGTATAAATTTATCTAAAAAACAAAATTTATCAGGACGAGTATGGCTCTGATAAAAGTCTTGAAAAAACATCCTAAGAAAGAAAAAGGATAAAGAAATTAAGTTTGTTCATTTTGAAAACCTAAGGAAGTATGCTCTGCACTTGCCTTCTAGTAAGGATCCTGTGCATCAGAAAACTTTTGACCATTTTATCTGGTTTGGTACCCTATTTTAGGCTAAAAGAAAGTCTGTTTTGGGTTATATAACCTAGAAAAACTATTTTAAGTTTTCTTTACCCAAAGGTATATCGGCAGGAATCCATCGACGTAAGTTCCAGAGGTGATCCCGAATGAGCACTAGTCTGGTCCGCAGTGATGGTAACAAGCCACGTACTTTTATGGTATCTATCGCTATACTCGTCCTTGAAATTCTGTTTTCTAAATCTTGTTTTCCACATCCAAATTGGTATAATTTGAGTCTTTATTCTCTTTTGATCACTAGAATTTCACGCGCAGAGAGAACTCTTCATTCATGGCTTCCACTTCCTTTTCAACTCCTTCTAATCCTGTTACTCTTTCTTCTCGTCTTTCTTTACCAAAATCTTGCACTTCATATACTGCCCACAAAATTGAAAATCTTGTAGAATACTCCTACATCCCTGAATCCACCCAGATCAGTGAATCTTCGTACCCTCTCATCAGCCCTTACAAGCTCTACAAATGCCCCAGTTCTTTTACCCGCAGTATCCATACTCTCATATCCACCCGCAGACCTCACCCTAAAGAATATATCCAATCTTCTCGCCTGGATCAATGTTCTCTCCAAGCAACCCCTGTTGAGCAATATGTTACTCTTGAAATCCCCTCAGACTTGATTTCCATCTGGAAACGAGAAGGTTTTACCCATCTCCATCTTGGAGGCATCAGATTAATCCTTGCCCTTCAAGGGAGAAAAGGATTACCAGTTACCGCTCGAATTACTATGCTTGATACCCGATTCAAATAGTACCAAGATGTTGTTATCGGTACTGTCCTCACAACCCTTCATAAGGGAAGTGTTTTACTCACTTTCTATCCCAATTTAAACCTTTCTCTCCAAGACACCAATTTGCCCACAGCCTTGAAAGTTCAAGTTAAAATTCAAGGTGCAGAATAAATTTCCTCCGCCAAAATTGCTACTCTTCACCATCAACTGGTCTATAGGCTTCAAAATCATGCCTTAGATCTTCCTACCCCAGAACACCATTCTGACACCCTCATGGTGTTAGCAGAATCTGACTAAATCCCCACAATCATCCAGATCCCGAGATAAATTCCTCGTCATGAGCTCATTAAGCTTATGCCTCTTGAATGGATCTCCAACTATGAGCAGTTCCATACCAATATCACTCCTATTCAGACATTTGAAAGTATGTTTGAAAGATGCCCCGATGGCACAGTCCGAATGACTTTTAAACCATCTCCAAGTGCTCCACAAGAGCCTCCTTGGCTCTCCTTTACTTATTCCTCAATGCTTACAGCTGTTCAGACAGCTCAGGAAGATCTGCCCATTATATGGTTTAATTCTGAAGGCTACTCTGTTTATCTAGCCAAACACAATGGTCATTTCCTATGGGATGTCCCCGGATCAGGCATGTGTGACCCAGATTGTCCCTGCTGGGATGATTGGGAAGAAGATGATGATTATGTCACGGAAAGGAACAAGAAACCCACAAAAAAAAACCTCTGGTCCCATGTCACCATTGTGAACCTCGATCACCAAAAGATCTTCCTCCTCCACCGGCTCCATTACCCATTTACCGAAAAGAGCTCAAATGGATTGCAAAACATTGCAAATCTGAAATTCCATCACCACTCCCAAACCCAACACCTATCGTCCAACCACTGACTTGTATGATGTTTTCCTCCACCTTTTCAGATTACTCTTCTTCATTTCCTCTTTTAGAACCTCAGACAGATCCCCACCGCAATGTTGTGTCCAAACCCTTTATCCCTTCACCTATTACCTCCACTGGCCACCTTGAGCCACCCAAGCCTTTTGAATCCGTCCTCAACTGGAAAACTCAAAATGACAGGGCACAAAATGATACTTTGTTGCATCTCAATTCAAAAGTTGAGAAAATCAGTTTACGAACTGAACAGATTGAGACAAAAGATGACTTTATTGCTGCCCAGATGCAGCAGATTCACGAAAATCTTCAAACCAGAATTGGTCAACTCGATTTAGAGTTACGAGCCATGCTTGCCTAGAGATACTGTGGTCCATAATTTGATAAAAAAGAAAGGGAAATCAGACGCTTAAAAGCTGATTTTGCTCAGATTGAATCTAAAAAACAGAAACCTACCCTTTTTACCACATCACCTTATATCCCTAGCATCGGCCCCACTTATCATCCTTTTGCCTCTATGCTCTCTCCTATTAAACAGTATGACCCTTCCAAGTTATTTGGCATGACTCATATTCTTTTTAGAAACAATCTGTTACCACCATCTCCTACACCTAAACCAAAGTCTAAACCTCAACCACGACCTGTCACATTTCCTCGATCCTCTATTTCTATTCCTGGTCATCAATCCTCTGATTCTACACTAGCATCACCATCCGTACCACCACCAACTATCTCCCAACCTGCTACCCACTCCAACGATAAATAACCTATGCACCAGTTTACTGCTCACATAGTCACTATAGATGATCAAACTTCTGATTCAAATCTAGCTGTTTCAGATAGCCATGCCGAGACCAACACTGAATCTTCAGCATCCACCAGTGACTCTGAAAAGTCCTAGGCTGATATCACCAAAATCTTGATGGCTCAACCTGATCAGCCTACCCAAGGCCATACCTCTCATACAGAACCATATGTTGATATTTCCTCTGAACTTGACGAAGAAATACCTGAATCTTCTGCCACAAACCAACCCTCTCTAGCTCAGGCCAAGCCTAATTCATCCAGTCAAAAATCGTCAAATGGTCCATGGTTCACATTTGATGATCTTTCATCTCATAAATGACGTGATAGACTTACTGAAATGTCTGCCTGGATTGACCTCCAAATGCTAAGACCAGGAGCCATAACTCAATCAGTCCTTAGGGAATTTGCTACTCGTTTTACGGGTGCTCTAGGAGATTGGTTTGATTAATTAGGACAATATCACCAGTTACAGTTTGTTGATCTCCTAGAAGTTTCAAGTGTTCTTGTTGTTCTCCATGATCAATTCCTTGGCGATCCTTCTACAGTTTTTGAAGCTGTAAGACGAGATTATCTCAACATGAAATGATGTTCCCTCAATGCTAAGGATCTTGATTTCCATTACAAATGCATGTCTTTGCTGTTTTACAAGCTTAATGGATTCAATGAACGAACATTAAAGCATGTCTTTCTGGCTTCCCATCTAGAAGAACTCCAACCAGACATACAGCGACAACTCATAGAATCCAACCTTTCCCTTGACAACATCTCTCTTGGTAAAATCTTTCAGCTTGCCAAAACCTGTCTTGACAAACTTTGCGAGCAGAAACAATTTTTCAAAGAACTGTTGAAAGATAAAGAACTATTCCGGAGTGCCTGCAAAAAGCCTTACTTACAGATCAAATGCAAAAAGAAAAAGGATTGTGATTGCAGTCCTAAGAAGAAAAGGCATATTCGAAAATTCAAAACTCCAGACTTTTCATCCAAACATCGCCTATCCAGAAAGCCCTACAGATTTTTCAGAATGAAATTATCCTCCTCCAGGGAATTCCAACGGAAAAAATCAAGCAGATGATTTATCTGTAAGAAAAAAGGCCACTATGCTAAAGATTGTCCCAACAAAAGAGAAAATTCCATCCGGCTAGTCGAGGATCTTCAAGCCACTACGGACTACTCTCTAGATAAGGATGAACTGGAATTCTATTTCTTTGAACAAGATGAACCCAATGATGAAACAATGTTCGCACTACAAAATTCCTCTGATGATTCAGACAGTGACCAGTCCCAAGTTATTTTCCATCAACAGTTATTGTCCCTGGACACTACTGTTCTTATTCCCTCCATCAAACTCCACATCCTACCTTCAAAATTCGAAAGGCCCATTCCAGCAATTGGTCTCATCGACCCTGGTGCCCAACGAAGCATGTTAAACCCTCATATCCTTTCCCCAGAATATTGGACCAAGTCTGAAGAACATTTCAAAGTTGTCAATGGCAAACTTTTCACCACCTCTTTGTTCACCAAAAAACCCATTGGTATTCAAATCTTCCCAAATTGTGTTATTTGGACCAAGGTTATTGGTTGTACTCTTCCTAATAAGGATATCTTGTTAGGATTTGACATCCTTCACCAAATCAAACACCTCCAAATCATTCCCACTGGAATCTGAGTCAAGTCCATGTTCAAACCCTTCACAGACATTCTGAAACTCTACAATTTGTCTGAAACTCCCCAGTTTTACCAGAATATTTCATCTAAACTTTTGAGTTTCTGTCCAGAGTCTCATTCTGAGTTCACCCATCCAAAATCCAAACCCATTGTGGAAAAATCCAGCTTTCTTCATTAAGGTACCTTTCAAACTAAATGATGACATTAACCCAATCAAAGCTACCCATCTAGGAATGAGTCATTCTGACTTACTCCTAGCCCAACAAGAATGTTCCCAACTCTTAGCCCAAGGTCTAATTGAGTCCACAAGTTCTCAATGGGCTTGTCAAGCCTTTTATGTTGAAAAACATTCTGAAATTGTTCGAGGAAAGAAACGCCTAGTCATTGACTATCAGCCAGTAAACATGTTTTTACAAGATGACAAATTCCCTTTGCCTCGCCGACAAAGTATGTTTACTTTTCTAAAAAATGCTCAGATTTTTTCAAAATTTGATCTAAAATCTGGTTTTTGGCAACTAGGCATTGAACCCTCCGAACGTTACAAAACCGCTTTTTGTATTCCAAATGCCCATTTCCAATGGATAGTCCTACCCTTTGGTCTCAAAATTGCCCCTTTCATTTTTCAAAAGTCCATGGTCCAAATCTTCCAACCCATTTTGTATCATGCATTAATTTACATTGATGACATCTTACTTTTTTCAGGATCACATAATGAACATCGCCAGTTGTTAACTCAATTCTATGATCTTATCCAACGTCATGGAATCATGTTATCGGCCAAGAAAAGCACCATTGCTACAGACAACATTGAATTCCTTGGTATGATCATAAAAGATGGACATTATCAGCCAGAAAAGAACATTACCCAAGAATTGCTTCACTTTTCAGATCAGCACCTTTCCAAAAAGCAAATTAAACAGTTTCTCGGCATCATCAATTATATTAGAGACTTTATCTCACATGTGGACCACTACACTCATCACTTTTCGGCTTTATTGAAAAAGAAACCCCCATAATGGAATGCTGACCACACAAATGCTGTCATTACCCTAAAGCAGAATGCGCAAAATCCGCCTCCTTTAAAGCTGATTACTGATGGACGACGTATATTGCAGACAGATGCAAGCGATGAATCATGGGGTGCCATCCTCCTTGAAGAAATCAACGGACAAGAACACTCTATCGCTTACGCTAGTGGACAATTTTTTGATACACAGAAGCACTACCATAACGTGTTCAAAGAAATTTTAGCGGTAAAGAATGGCATCAAAAAGTTTGATTATCATCTGATTGGACACCATTTTCTCATCCGAATGGACAGTTCAGCCTTCCCCAATATCTTGAATTTCAAAGGTAAAACTATTCCCGAAAAAATGTTACTCAGATTAAAAGATTGGTTTTCTAAATACGACTTTTAAGTTAAACATATAAAGGGATCCCAGAACCTCATCCCTGATATGCTCTCCAGACTCTCCAAACCAGAAAACCCTCTCACTCTGTTTTCCACCACCTACCATTTTCCTATCATCTCCATGGCTACTTCACTCCCACCTGAAGCCCTTACGAAGAAAACTTTTCCTTTCGACACAAACTTCTCTTCCGTCTTTGCCATCCAAGAATTTACCAAAAAAGCTCTCTTTCGCTTCTTCATGAAAGCCTACCTTGTCACAGAACCCTTTCCCTTTTCTACCTTCCACCCTGAAAATCTGTTTCTTACAGATTTAACCCTTAATCTGACCAAAGAAACCACTAAAGACGTGTTATGGTACATTTGGTGCCTAACTGTTCTTTATGCCACCAAAATGGTTCTACCCATTGCTCCCACTTTGGAACATCTCCATAATCCGGACCAAGCCACCTCTCTTACCTGGACATTGCTTGAATAGTTTTCCCCAATCCCATGGTGGAGAAAGAAGCTACAACAACTATCAGAAATTCACAACCTTGACCGTATGCCTGCCTCTGAAGCACAAATGTTCGCATCAGTCTTTATTATTCATAGGCCTTACTTCCAACATCCAGATACCAACCTCTTTCGGACTCAAGACCAGGTATATGAATGGTTCACTGCACCACATATAGCTGTAATTGAAAATGAAATACAGTCCACCCTGCACAACTACCTTTACCAATTAAACCACCAAACTCCGCCACACAAGGACATCTTTCACACCTCCTTAGGTCCTCAACATGACCTCATCATGATACTCAGTCCATCTGCCATATCTAAACCTAAGTCTACTAGCATCATCATTAAACAAGAACGACTAGACTACACTGACTTCCTTTTTCAGGACTCACAAGACCCATGGGAAGAATTCCTTCCTCTCAGCCAACATCTCCAACAGTTCCCAGAGCCAACCATGAATGATCCAGGATCCTCATCTCAACCACCACCACAACCCCACAAACCCACAACAGCCGACAAAGCCACTTAAACACCTGGACCCAAGCCAGGACCTAAACGCGATTCTCCGAACTCACGCTACCATGGCCCCACTTGGAAGAATCCAAAGCTCTCGGAAACTTTTTTTCCTCCAGTCTCTCGTGACACTGACCCCGATGAGACAGAAAGCTCATCCGAAAATGACTACATGAATATCTGCTCTCTATAAAGTAGTTTCTCTTGTTGTAATAATTATGCTTTGCTTTATGCTTTTGTCTTGTATAATTATTACAGTTTACTTTTACTTTAAGCTTTTGCTTTTGTTAAAGTCATGCTTTAATTATTAAAGTATCTTTTGTCCCTTGTAATAATTAAAGTTGTGTCATGATTTATATTTTGCTTTTGCTTTTGTAAAAGATAGGGGTCCTGTCCTATCTTCCCCGAGAATTCTCCTATACAAAGAATTCTCCTCTCCTTTGTAAGATATAGAAAATTTTCAGAAATAAACGCGTGTGCTTACCCGAAACCATGAGTTTCTAAACCCTCTTCTCTCTCTGCAGATGAAGTTCTAAGAAAGAAAAAGAATAAAGAATTAAATTTGTTCATTTTGAAAACCTAAGGAAGTATGCTCTGCACTTGCCTTTCAGTAAGGATCCTGTGCATCAGAAAACTTTTGATCATTTCTTATCTGGTTTGGAACCCTGTTTTAGACTAAAGGAAAGTCTGTTTTGGGTTATATAACCCGAGAAAAAAACGTTTTAAAAGGTTTTTAATCACTATACCTAGGGGCCACAACGCCACGTACTTTATGGTGCAGAGCCATACTCATCCTTGA
Organism: Citrus medica; assembly: GCA_002013955.2. Taxonomy (NCBI): domain Eukaryota; kingdom Viridiplantae; phylum Streptophyta; class Magnoliopsida; order Sapindales; family Rutaceae; genus Citrus; species Citrus medica. Next base: position 198,779 of record MKYO02002450.1, read on the forward strand.
AATTCGGTTTTCTAAATCTTGCTTTTCATTCCCAAAATGGTATAATTTGAGTCGTTATTCTGGTTTGATCTTTAGTCTTCAAGAGCAGAGAGAATTCTTCATTCATGGCTTCCTCTTCAACTCATTCCCCTCCTATTACTCTTTTCTCTACTCTCTCTTTACCTAAATCTTGTACTTCTCATACTACCAATAAAATTGAAAATCTTGTAGAATACTCCTACATCCCTAAATCCGCCCAGATCAGTGAATCTTTGTACCCTCTCATCAGCCCTTACCAGCTCTACAAACGCCCCAGTTCTTTTACCCGCAGTATCTGTACTCTCATATCCACCCGCAGACCTCACCCTAAAGAATATATCCAGTCTTCTCGCCTGGATCAATGTTCTCTTCCAGCAACCCCTGCTGAGCAATATGTCACTCTTGAAATCCCTTCAGAATTGATTTCCAACTAGAAACGATAAGGTTTTACCCATCTCCATCTTGGAGGCATCAGATTAATCCTTACCATTCATGGGAGAAAAGGATTGCCAGTTACCGCTCGAATTGCTATGCTTGATACCCGATTCAAACAGTACCAAGATGCTGTTATCGGCACTGTCCTCACAACCCTTCATGCGGGAAGTGTTTTACTAACTTTCTATCCCAATTTCAACCTTTCTCTCCAAGACACCAATTTGCCCACAGCCTTGAAAGTTCAAGTTCAAATTCAAGGTGCAGAACAAATTTCCTCCGTTAAAATTGCTACTATTCACCATTAACTGGTCTATAGGCTTCAAAATCATGCCTTGGATCTACCCACCCCAGAACACTATTCTGACACCCTCATGGTGTTAGCAGAATCTGACCAAATCCCCACAATCATCTAGATCCCGAGACAAATTCCCCATCGAGCTCATAAAGCTTATGCCTCTTGAATGGATCTCCAACTATGAGCAGTTCCATAACAATACCGCTCCGATCCCGACATCTGAAAGTCTGTTTGAAAGACGACAAGATGGCACAGTCCGAATGACTTTTAAACCACCTCCAAGTGCTCCACAAGAGCCTCCTCGGCTCTCATTTACTTATTCTTCCAGGATCACAGCTGTTCAGACAGCTCAGGAAAATCTGCCTATTACCGGGTTTAATTCTGAAGGCTTCCATGTTTATCCAGCCAAACACAATGGCCATTTCCTATAGGATGTCCCCGGCTTAGGCATGTGTGACTCAGATTGTCCTTGCTGGGATGATTGGGAATAAGATGATGATTATGTCCCCAAAAGGAAAAAGAAGCCAACAAAGAAAAAACCTCCAGTCCCATGTCACCATTGTGAACCTCGATCACCAAAAGATCCTCCTCCTCCACCGGCTCCATTACCCATTTGCTGAAAAGCGCTTAAATGGATTGCAAAACATTGCAAATATGAAATTGCATCACCACTCCCAAACCCAACACCTATTGTCCAACCACTGACTTTTATGATGTTTTCCTCTACCTCTTCAGATTACTCTTCTTCCTTTCCTCCTTTAGAACCTCACATAGATCCCCACCTCAATGTTGTGTCCAAACCCTTTATCCATTCACCTATTACCTCCACTGGCCACCTTGAGCCACCTAAGCCTTTTGAATCCGTCCTCAACTGGCAAACTCAAAATGTCAGGGCACAAAATGATACTTTGTTGCATCTCAATTCGAAAGTTGAGAAAATCAGTTTTCGAACTGAACAAATTAAGACAAAAGTTGACTCTATTGCTGCCCAGATGCAGCAGATTCACCAAAATCTTCAAACTAGAATTGGTCAACTCGATTCAGAGTTACGAGCCATGCTTGCCCAGAGATACTATGGCCCAGAATTTGATCAAAAAGAAAGGGAAATCAGGCGCTTAAAAGCTGAACTTGCTCAGATTAAATCTGAAAAATAGAAACCTACCCTTTTTACCACATCACCTCTTATCCCTTCCATCGGCCCCACTTATCATCTTTTTGCCTCTATGCTATCTCCTATTACACAATATAACCCTTCCAAGTTATTTGGCATGACTCATACTCTTTTTAGAAACAATCCTTTACCACCACCTCCTACACCTAAACCAAAGTCTAAACCTCAACCACGACCTGTCACATTTCCTGGTCATCAATCCTCTGCTTCTACCCCAGCATCACCATCCGTTCTACCACCAACTATCTCCCAACCTCCTACCCACTCCAAGGATAAAGAACCCACGCACCAGTTTACTGCTCACACAATCACTATAGATGATCAAACTTCTGATTCAAATCTAGCTATTTTAGATAGCCATTCCAAGACCGACACTGAATCTTCAGCATCCACCAGTGACTCTGAAAAGTCCTATGCTGATATCACCAAAATCTTGATGGCTCAACCTGATCAGCTTACCCAAGGCCATACCTCTCATACAGAACCATATGTTGATATTCCCTCTGAAGTTGACGAAGAAATACCTAAATCTTCTGCCACAAACCAACCCTCTCCAGCTCAGGCCCAGCCTAATGGTGTTCTACGGTGGGTAGATCTAAGGCATGATTTTGAAGCCTATAGACCAATTGATGGTGAAGAGTAGCAATTTTAGTGGAGGAAATTTGTTCTGCACCTTGAATTTGAACTTGAACTTTCAAGGTTGTGGGCAAATTGGTGTCTTAGAGAGAAAGGTTAAAGTTGGGGTAAAAGGTAAGTAGAACACTTCTGGCATGAAGGGTTGTGAGGACAGTGCCTATAACAGCATCTTCGTACTGTTTGAATCAGGTATCAAGCATAGCAATTCGAGCGGTAACTGGCAATCCTTTTCTCCCATGAAGGGTAAGGATTAATCTGATGCTCCCAAGATGGAGATGGGTAAAACCTTCTTGTTTCCAGTTGGAAATCAAGTCTGAGGGGATTTCAAGAGTAACATATTGCTCAGCAGGGGTTGCTTGGAGAGAACATTGATCCAGGCGAGAAGACTGGATATATTCTTTAGGGTGAGGTCTACGGGTGGATATGAGAGTACGGATACTGCGGGTAAAAGAACTAGGGCGTTTGTAGAGCTGGTAAGGGCTGATGAGAGAGTACGAAGATTCACTGATCTGGGCGGATTCATGGATGTATGAGTATTCTACAAGATTTTCAATTTTGTGGGCAGTAAGAGAGGTGCAAGATTTTGGTAAAGAATGAGGAGAAGAAAGAGTAACAGGATTGGAAGGAGTTGAAAAGGACGTGGAAACCATGATTGAAGAGTTCTCTCTGCGCGTGAAACTCTAGTGATCAAAAGAGAATAAAGACTCAAATTATACCATTTTGGATGTGGAAAACAAGCTTTAGAAAATAGAATTTCAAGGACGAGTATGGCTCTGATACCATAAAGTACTCTCAAAGTATAATTTATTTATAATTATACTTGTCAAATTATAAAGTACCGTATCATAATTTTGAATTCTGATACGGTAAGCACAATCTTGAAAATAGTACGTACTTTATGGTACGTACTTTAGTAGTTGGACGATAGGTGTTGGGTTTGGGAGTGGTGATGGAAGTTCATATTTGCAATGTTTTGCAATCTATTTAAGCTCTTTTCGGTAAAAGGGTAATGGAGCCGGTGGAGGGGGAGGATCTTTTGGTGGATGTGGGTCATGGTGGTGACAGGAGACTGGAAGTTTTTTCTTTGTGGGTTTTTTTTTCCTTTTGGGGGTATAATCATCATCGTCTTCCCAATCATCCCAGCAGGGACAATCTGGGTCACACATGCCAGAGCTGGGGACATCCCATAGCAAATGGCCATTGTGTTTGGCTGGATAAATAAGGAAACCTTCAGAATTAAACCCGGTAATAGGCAGATTTTCCTAAGCTGTCTGAACAGCTGTGATCATGGAAGAATAAGTAATGGAGAGCCGAGGAGGCTCTTGTGGAGCACTTGGAGGTGGTTTAAAAGTCATTCGGACTGTGCCATCTGGTCGTCTTTCAAACAAACTTTCAGATGTCTGGATCGGAGCGGTATTCTTATGGAACTGCTCATAGTTGGAGATCCATTCAAGAGGCATAAGCTCATGACGGGGAATTTATCCCGGGATCTGCATGATTGTGGGAATTTGGTCAGATTCTGCTAACACCATGAGGGTGACAGAATGGGGTTCTGGGGTGGGTAGATCTAAGGCATGATTTTGAAGCCTATAGACTAGTTGATGGTGAAGATTAGCAATTTTAGCGGAGGAAATTTGTTCTGCACCTTGAATTTGAACTTGAACTTTCAAGGCTGTGGGCAAATTGGTTTCTTAGAGAGAAAGGTTAAAGTTAGGGTAAAATGTAAGTAGAACACTTCTGGCATGAAGGGTTGTGAGGACAGTGCCTATAACAGTATCTTGGTACTATTTGAATCGGGTATCAAGCATAGCAATTCGAGCGGTAACTGGCAATCCTTTTCTCTGATGAAGGGTAAGGATTAATCTGATGCCTCCAATATGGAGATGGGTAAAACCTTCTGGTTTCCAGTTGGAAATCAAGTCTGAGGGGATTTCAAGAGTAATATATTGCTCAGCAGGGGTTGCTTGGAGAGAACATTGATCCAGGCGAGAAGACTGGATATATTCTTTAGGGTGAGGTCTGCGGGTGGATATGAGAGTACGGATATTGCGGGTAAAAGAACTGGGGCTTTTGTAAAGCTGGTAAGGGCTGATGAGAGTACGAAGATTCACTGATCTGGGCGGATTCAGGGATGTAGGAGTATTCTACAAGATTTTCAATTTTATTGGCAGTACGAGAAGTGCAAGATTTAGGTAAAGAGAGAGTAGAGGAAATAGTAACAGGAGGGGAAGGAGTTGAAGAGGAAGCCATGAATGAAGAATTCTCTCTGCTCTTGAAGACTAAAGATCAAAACAAAATAAAGACTCAAATTATACGATTTTGGGAATGAAAAGTAAGACTAAGAAAACCGAATTTCAAGGACGAGTATGGCTCTGATACCATAAAGTACTCTCAAAGTATAATTTATTTATAATTATACTCGTCAAATTATAAAGTACCGTATCATAATTTTGAATTCTGATACGGTAAGCACAATCTTGAAAATAGTACGTACTTTATGGTACGTACTTTAGTAGTTGGACGATAGGTGTTGGGTTTGGGAGTGGNGATTTTGGGAATGAAAAGTAAGACTTAGAAAACCGAATTTCAAGGACGAGTATGGCTCTGATACCATAAAGTACTCTCAAAGTATAATTTATTTATAATTATACTCGTCAAATTATAAAGTACCGTATCATAATTTTGAATTCTGATACGGTAAGCACAATCTTGAAAATAGTACGTACTTTATGGTACGTACTTTAGTAGTTGGACGATAGGTGTTGGGTTTGGGAGTGGTGATGGAAGTTCATATTTGCAATGTTTTGCAATCCATTTAAGCTCTTTTTGGTAAAAGGATAATGGAGCCGGTGGAGGAGGAGGATCTTTTGGTGGATGTGGGTCATGGTGGTGACAGGAGACTTGAAGTTTTTTCTTTGTGGGTTTCTTTTTCCTTTTGGGGGTATAATCATCATCGTCTTCCCAATCATCCCAGCAGGGACAATCTGGGTCACACATGCCTGAGCCGGGGACATCCCATAGCGAATGGCCATTGTGTTTGGCTGGATAAACAAGGAAGCCTGCAGAATTAAGCCCGGTAATAGGCAGATTTTCCTAAGCTGTCTGAACAGCTGTGATCATGGAAGGATAAGTAAAGGAGAGCCGAGGAGGCTCTTATGGAGCACTTGGAGGTGGTTTAAAAGTTATTCGGACTATGCCATCTTGTCGTCTTTCAAACAGACTTTCAGATGTCTAGATGGGAGCGGTATTATTATGGAACTGCTCATAGTTGGAGATCCATTCAAGAGGCATAAGCTTTATGAGCACATGACGGGGAATTTGTCCCGGGATCTGGATGATTGTGGGGATTTGGTCAGATTCTGCTAACACCATGAGGGTGTCAGAATGGTGTTCTGGGGTGGGTAGATCTAAGGCATGATTTTGAAGCCTCTAGACCAATTGATGGTGAAGAGTAGCAATTTTAGCGGAGGAAATTTGTTCTGCACCTTCAATTTGAACTTGAACTTACAAGGCTGTGGGCAAATTGGTGTCTTAGAGAGAAAGGTTAAAGTTAGGGTAAAATGTAAGTAGAACACTTCCGACATGAAGGGTTGTGAGGACAGTGCCTATAACAGTATCTTGGTACTATTTGAATGTAACTGGCAATCCTTTTCTCCGATGAAGGGTAAGGATTAATCTGATGCCTCTAAGATGGAGATGGGTAAAACCTTCTGGTTTCCAGTTGGAAATCAAGTCTAAGGGGATTTCAAGAGTAACATATTGCTCAGCAGGCGTTGCTTGGAGAGAACATTGATCCAGGCGAGAAGACTGGATATCTTCTTTAGAGTGAGGTCTGCGGGTGGATATGAGAGTACGGATACTGCGGGTAAAAGAACTGGGGCGTTTGTAGAGCTGGTAAGGGCTGATGAGAGAGTACGAAGATTCACTGATCTGGGCGGATTCATGGATGTATGAGTATTCTACAAGATTTTCAATTTTGTGGGCAGTAAGAGAGGTGCAAGATTTTGGTAAAGAATGAGGAGAAGAAAGAGTAACAGGATTGGAAGGAGTTGAAAAGGACGTGGAAACCATGATTGAAGAGTTCTCTCTGCGCGTGAAACTCTAGTGATCAAAAGAGAATAAAGACTCAAATTATACCATTTTGGATGTGGAAAACAAGCTTTAGAAAATAGAATTTCAAGGACGAGTATGGCTCTGATACCATAAAGTACTCTCAAAGTATAATTTATTTATAATTATACTTGTCAAATTATAAAGTACCGTATCATAATTTTGAATTCTGATACGGTAAGCACAATCTTGAAAATAGTACGTACTTTATGGTACGTACTTTAGTAGTTGGACGATAGGTGTTGGGTTTGGGAGTGGTGATGGAAGTTCATATTTGCAATGTTTTGCAATCCATTTAAGCTCTTTTCGGTAAAAGGATAATGGAGCCGGTGGAGGAGGAGGATCTTTTGGTGGATGTGGGTCATGGTGGTGACAGGAGACTTGAAGTTTTTTCTTTGTGGGTTTCTTTTTCCTTTTGGGGGTATAATCATCATCGTCTTCCCAATCATCCCAGCAGGGACAATCTGGGTCACACATGCCTGAGCCGGGGACATCCCATAGCGAATGGCCATTGTGTTTGGCTGGATAAACAAGGAAGCCTGCAGAATTAAACCCGGTAATAGGCAGATTTTCCTAAGCTGTCTGAACAGCTGTGATCATGGAAGGATAAGTAAAGGAGAGCCGAGGAGGCTCTTATGGAGCACTTGGAGGTGGTTTAAAAGTTATTCGGACTATGCCATCTTGTCGTCTTTCAAACAGACTTTCAGATGTCTAGATGGGAGCGGTATTATTATGGAACTGCTCATAGTTGGAGATCCATTCAAGAGGCATAAGCTTTATGAGCACATGACGGGGAATTTTTCCCGGGATCTGGATGATTGTGGGGATTTGGTCAGATTCTGCTAACACCATGAGGGTGTCAGAATGGTGTTCTGGGGTGGGTAGATCTAAGGCATGATTTTGAAGCCTCTAGACCAATTGATGGTGAAGAGTAGCAATTTTAGCGGAGGAAATTTGTTCTGCACCTTCAATTTGAACTTGAACTTACAAGGCTGTGGGCAAATTGGTGTCTTAGAGAGAAAGGTTAAAGTTAGGGTAAAATGTAAGTAGAACACTTCCGACATGAAGGGTTGTGAGGACAGTGCCTATAACAGTATCTTGGTACTATTTGAATGTAACTGGCAATCCTTTTCTCCGATGAAGGGTAAGGATTAATCTGATGCCTCTAAGATGGAGATGGGTAAAACCTTCTGGTTTCCAGTTGGAAATCAAGTCTAAGGGGATTTCAAGAGTAACATATTGCTCAGCAGGCGTTGCTTGGAGAGAACATTGATCCAGGCGAGAAGACTGGATATCTTCTTTAGAGTGAGGTCTGCGGGTGGATATGAGAGTACGGATACTGCGGGTAAAAGAACTGGGGCGTTTGTAGAGCTGGTAAGGGCTGATGAGAGAGTACGAAGATTCACTGATCTGGGCGGATTCATGGATGTATGAGTATTCTACAAGATTTTCAATTTTGTGGGCAGTAAGAGAGGTGCAAGATTTTGGTAAAGAATGAGGAGAAGAAAGAGTAACAGGATTGGAAGGAGTTGAAAAGGACGTGGAAACCATGATTGAAGAGTTCTCTCTGCGCGTGAAACTCTAGTGATCAAAAGAGAATAAAGACTCAAATTATACCATTTTGGATGTGGAAAACAAGCTTTAGAAAATAGAATTTCAAGGACGAGTATGGCTCTGATACCATAAAGTACTCTCAAAGTATAATTTATTTATAATTATACTTGTCAAATTATAAAGTACCGTATCATAATTTTGAATTCTGATACGGTAAGCACAATCTTGAAAATAGTACGTACTTTATGGTACGTACTTTAGTAGTTGGACGATAGGTGTTGGGTTTGGGAGTGGTGATGGAAGTTCATATTTGCAATGTTTTGCAATCCATTTAAGCTCTTTTCGGTAAAAGGATAATGGAGCCGGTGGAGGAGGAGGATCTTTTGGTGGATGTGGGTCATGGTGGTGACAGGAGACTGGAAGTTTTTTCTTTGTGGGTTTCTTTTTCCTTTTGGGGGTATAATCATCATCGTCTTCCCAATCATCCCAGCAGGGACAATCTGGGTCACACATGCCTGAGCCGGGGACATCCCATAGCGAATGGCCATTGTGTTTGGCTGGATAAACAAGGAAGCCTGCAGAATTAAACCCGGTAATAGGCAGATTTTCCTAAGCTGTCTGAACAGCTGTGATCATGGAAGGATAAGTAAAGGAGAGCCGAGGAGGCTTTTGTGGAACACTTGGAGGTGGTTTAAAAGTCATTCGGACTATGCCATCTTGTCGTCTTTCAAACAGACTTTCAGATGTCTAGACGGGAGCGGTATTATTATGGAACTGCTCATAGTTGGAGATCCATTCAAGAGGCATAAGCTCATGACGGGGAATTTATCCCGGGATCTAGATGATTGTGGGAATTTGGTCAGATTCTGCTAACACCATGAGGGTGTAAGAATGGTGTTCTGGGGTGGGTAGATCTAAGGCATGATTTTGAAGCCTATAGACTAGTTGATGGTGAAGAGTAGCAATTTTAGCGGAGGAAATATGTTCTGCACCTTGAATTTGAACTTGAACTTTCAAGGCTGTGGGCAAATTGGTTTCTTAGAGAGAAAGGTTAAAGTTAGGGTAAAATGTAAGTAGAACACTTCTGGCATGAAGGGTTGTGAGGACAGTGCCTATAACAATATCTTGGTACTATTTGAATCGGGTATCAAGCATAGCAATTCGAGCGGTAACTAGCAATCCTTTTCTCCGATGAAGGGTAAGGATTAATCTGATGCCTCCAAGATGGAGATGGGTAAAACCTTCTAGTTTCTAGTTGGAAATCAAGTCTGAGGGGATTTCAAGAGTAACATATTGCTCAGCAGGGGTTGCTTGGAGAGAACATTGATCCAGGCGAGAAGACTGGATATATTCTTTAGGGTGAGGTCTGCGGGTGGATATGAGAGTACGGATACTGCGGGTAAAAGAACTGGGGCGTTTGTAGAGCTGGTAAGGGCTGATGAGAGGGTACGAAGATTCACTGATCTGGGCGGATTCAGGGATGTATGAGTATTCTACAAGATTTTCAATTTTGTGGGCAGTAGGAGAGGTGCAAGATTTTGGTAAAGAATGAGGAGAAGAAAGAGTAACAGGATTGGAAGGAGTTGAAAAGGAAGTGGAAACCATGAATGAAGAGTTCTCCCTGCGCGTGAAACTCTAGTGATCAAAAGAGAATAAAGACTCAAATTATACCATTTTGGATGTGGAAAACAAGTTTTAGAAAACAGAATTTCAAGGACGAGTATAGGCTCTGATACCATAAAAGTATGTGGCTTGTTACCATCGGTGCGGACCAGACTACTGCCCATTCGGGATCACCTCTGGAACTTACGTCGATAGATACCTTTGGGTAAAGAAAACTTGAAACAGTTTTCTCGTATAGGCTATACTCGTGGTATAATTTATGGTACTAGTCTGATACCATAAATCTTCAAAACAATATAGGCTCTGAATTCTGAATTTATTGTATAATTTGATACCATAAATTTATGCAAATATCAATAGTGATCACTATACCATAATTATGGTAAATCTACCATAAAGAGTACGTGGTATGGCTATTTTCAAATAATCATCAAAAGATCCAAAATGTTAAAGAGCCAAATTGAATTATAATCATCATTACTATAAACCTATACTCGTCCATAAACAAGTTACAAGACTCAAATTATAACATAATTACCGTATTAAAATTTCTAAAACAAGATTGTCCCTGCTGGGATGATTAGGAAGACGACGATGATTATACCCCCAAAAGGAAAAAGATACCCACAAAGAAAAAACTTCCAGTCTCCTGTCACCACCACGACCCACATCCACCAAAAGATCCTCCTCCTCTACCGGCTCCATTACCCATTTACCGAAAAAGCTTAAATGGATTGCAAAACATTGCAAATCTAAACTTCCATCACCACTTCCAAACACAACACCTATCGTACAACCACTAACATGTATGATGTTTTCATCTACCTCTTCAGATTACTCTTCTTCCTTTCCTCCTTTAGAACCTCAGACAGATCCCCATCGCAATGTTGTATCCAAACCCTTTATCCTTTCACCTATTACCTCCACTGGCCACCTTGAGCCACCCAAGCCTTTTGAATCCGTCCTCAACTGGCAAACTCAAAATGCCAGGGCACAAAATGATACTTTGTTGCATCTCAATTCAAAAGTTGAGAAAATCAGTTTGCGAAGAACAAATTGAGACAAAAGTTGACTCTATTGCTGCCCAGATGCAGCAGATTCACCAAAATCTTTAAACCATAATTGGTCAACTCGATTCAGAGTTACGAGCAATGCTTGCCCAGAGATACTATGGCCCAGAATTTGATCAAAAAGAAAGGGAAATCAGGCGCTTAAAAGCTGAACTTGCTCATATTGAATCTGAAAAACAGAAACCTACCTTTTTTACCACATCACCTCATATCCCTTCCATCGGCCCCATTTATCATCCTTTTGCCTCTATGCTCTCTCCTATTAAATAGTATGCCCCTCCAAGTTATTTGGCATGACTCATACTCCTTTTAGAAACAATCTGTTACCACCACCCCCTATACCTAAACCAAAGTCTAAACCTGAACCACGACCTGTCACATTTCCTCAATCCTCTATTTCTATTCCCGGTCATCAATCCTATGATTCTACACCAGCATCACCATCTGTTCCACCACCAACTATCTCCTAACCTCCTATCCACTCCAAGGATAAAGAACCCATGCACCAGTTTACTGCTCACACAGTCACTATAAATGATCAAACTTCTGATTCAAATCTACCTGTTTCAGATAGCCATACTGAGACCGACACTGAATCTTCAACATCCACCAGTGACTCTGAAAAGTCCTATGCTGATATCACCAAAATGTTAATGGCTCAACCTGATCAGCCTACCCAAGGCCATACCTTTCATACAGAACCATATGTTGATATTCCCTCAGAAACCATACTTGAATCTTCAGCCACAAACCAACCCTCTCCAGCTCAGGCCCAGCTTAATTCATCCAGTCAAAAATCGTGAAATGGTCCATGGTTCACATTTGATGATCTTCCATCTCATAAATGGCGTGATAGACTTACTGAAATGTCTGCCTGGATTGACCTCCAAATGCTAAGACCAGGAACCACAACTCAATCAGTCCTTAGGGAATTTGCTACTCGTTTTACGGGTGCTCTAAGAGATTGGTTTGATTCGTTAGGACAATATTGCCAGTTACAATTTGTTGATCTCTTAGAAGTTTCAAGTGCTCTTGCTGTTCTCCATGATTAATTCCTTGGCGATCCTTCTGTAGTTTTTGAAGCTGCAAGACGAGATTATCTCAATATGAAATGCTGCTCCCTCATTGCTAAGGATCTTGATTTCCATTAAAAACGCATGTCTTTGCTAATTTACAAGCTTAATGGATTCAATGAACCGACATTAAAGCATGTCTTTCTGGCTTCCCTTCTAGAAGAACTCCAACCAGACATACGGCGGCAACTCACAGCCTCTAATCTTGCCCTTGACAACATCTCTCTTGACAAAATCTTCCAGCTTGCCAAAACCTGTCTCGACAAACTTTACGAGCATAAACAATTTTCAAAGAACTGTTGAAAGATAAAGAACCATTCCGGAGTGCCTGCAAAAAAGCTTTACTTACAGATCAAATGCAAGAAGAAAAAAGATTGTTATTGCAGTTCTAAGAAGAGAAGGCATTTTCCGAAATTCAAAACCCCAGAATTTTCGTCCAAACCTCGCAGAACCAGAAAGCCTTACAGATTCTTCCAAAAGAAATCATCCTCTTCACGAGACCTTAAACGGGAGAAATCAAGCATATGTTTTATCTGCAAGAAAAAAGGTCATTATGCCAAAGATTGTCCCAACAAATGAGAAAAATCCATCCGCCTCATCTTCAAGCTATTTCTGACTACTCTCCAGACAAGGATGAACTGGAATTCTATTTCTCTGAACAAGATGAACCCAATAATGAAACAATGTTCGCACTACAAAACTCCTCTGATGACTCAGACAGTGACGAGTCCCAAGTGATTTTCCACCAACAGTTGCTATTCCTCGATACTACTGTTCCTATTCCTTCTATTAAACTTCAGATCTTGCCTTCAAAATTCCAAAGGCCCATTCCAGCAATTGGTCTCATCGACACTGGTGCCCAACAAAGCATGTTAAACCCTCATATCCTTTCCCCAGAATGTTGGACCAAGTCTGAAGAACATTTCAAAGCTGTCAATGGCAAACTCTTCCCCCCCTCTTTGATTACCAAAAAACCCATTGGTATTCAAATCTTCCCAAATTGTGTCATTTGGACCAAGGTTATTGGTTCTACTCTTCCACCTCTTTGATTACCGAGTCCCATTCCGAGTTCACCCATCCAAACCCATTGTGGAAAAATAAGTCTTTCTTCATTAAGTTACCCTTCAAACTAAATGAAGACATTAACCCAACCAAAGCTACCCATCCAGGAATAAGTCCTTCTGACTTACTCCTAGCCCAACAAGAATGTTCCCAACTCTTAGCCCAAAGTCTAATTGAGCCCACAACTTCTCAATGGGCTTGCCAAGCCTTTTATGTTGAAAAGCATTCTGAAATTGTCCGAGGAAAGAAAAGCCTAGTCATTGACAAACAACCATTAAACATGTTTTTACAAGATGACAAATTCCCTTTACCTCGCCGACAAAGCATGTTTACTTTTCTCAAAAATGCCCAGATCTTTTCAAAATTTGATCTAAAATCTGGTTTTTGGTAACTAGGCATTGAACCCTCCGAACGTTACAAAACCGCTTTTTGTATTCCCAATGCCCATTTCCAATGGACAGTCCTACCCTTTGGTCTCAAAACTGCCCCTTCCATTTTTCAAAAGTCCATGGTCCAAATCTTCCAACCCATTTTGCATCATGCATTGATTTACATTGATGACATCTTACTTTTTTCAGGATCACATGATGAACATCGCCAGCTGTTAACTCAATTCTATGATCTTATCCAAAATCATGGAATCATGTTATCGGCCAAGAAAAGCACCATTGCTACAGACAACATTGAATTCCTTGGTATGATCATAAAAGATGGACACTACCAGCCAGGAAAGCACATTGCCCAAGAATTGCTTCACTTTCCAGATCAGCAACTTTCCAAAAAGCAAATTCAACAGTTTCTCGGCATCATCAATTATATCAGAGACTTCATCCCACATGTGGATCATTACACTCGCCACCTTTCGGCTTTATTGAAAAAGAAGCCCCCAGAATAGAATGTTGACCACACAAATGCTGTCATTACCCTAAAGCAGATTGCACAAAATCCGCCTCCTTTAAAGCTGATTTCTGATGGCAGACGTATATTGCAGACAGATGCAAGTGATGAATCATGGGGTGCCATCCTCCTTGAAGAAATCAACGGACAAGAACACTTTATCGCTTACGCTAGAGGACAATTTTCTGACACACAGAAGCACTACCATAGCGTGTTTAAAGAAATTTTAGCGATAAAGAATGGCATCAAAAAGTTTGAGTATCATCTGATTGGACACCATTTTCTCATCCGAATGGACAGTTTAGCCTTCCCTAATATCTTTAATTTCAAAGGTAAAACTGTTCCCAAAAAAATGTTACTCAGATTAAAAGATTGGTTTTCTGAATAGGACATTTCTGTTAAGCATATAAAGGGATCCCAGAACCTCATCCCTGATATGCTCTCCAGACTCTCTAAACTAGAAAACCCTCTCACTCTGTTTTCCACCACCTACCATTTTCCTATCATCTTCATGGCTACTTCACTCCCACCTGAAGCCCTTACGAAGAAAACTTTTCCTTTCGACAAAAACTTCTCTTCCGTCTTTGCCATCCAAGAATTTACCAAAAAGTCTCTCATTCGCTTTTTCATGAAAGCCTACCTTGTCACATAACTCTTTCCTTTTTCTACCTTCCACCCTGAAAATCTGTTCCTTACAGGCTTAACCCTTGATCCATCCAAAGAAACCACCGAAGATGTGTTATGGTATGTTTGGTGCCTAACTGTTCTTTATGCCACCAAATTAGTTCTACCCATTGCTCCCACTTTGGAACATCTCCTTAATCCGGACCAAGCCACCTCTCTTACCTGGGCATTGCTTGAATGGTTTTCCCCAATCCCATGGTGGAGAAAAAAGCTACAACAACTATCAGAAATTCACAACCTTGACCGTATGCCTGCCTCTGAAGCACAAATGTTCACATCAGTCTTTATTATTCACAGGCCTTACTTCCAACATACAAATACCAACCTCTTTTGGACTCAAGACCAGGTATATGAATGGTTCATTGCACCACATATAGCTGTAATTGAAAATGAAATACAATCCACCCTGCACAACTACCTTTACCAATTAAACCACCAAACTCCGCCACACAAGGACATCTTTCACACCTCCTTAGGTCCTCAACATGACCTCATCATGGTACCCACTCCATCTGCCATATCTAAACCTAAGTCCACCGGCATCATCATTAAAGAAGAACGACCAGACTACACTGACTTCCTTTTCCAGGACTCACAAGACCCATGAGAAGAATTCCTTCCTCTCAGCCAGCATCTCTAACAGTTCCCTCAACTAACCACATATGAACCCGGATCATCATCTCAACCCTCAACAGTTGACAAAGCTACCCAAATGCCAAGTCCTAAGCCCCAGTCACCACCTCCCCAACCCGGATACTGCAGAGAATGTCCTTCTCCACCTTGTCGTGGTCCCCAACATAAGCATCCAAAGCTCTCCAAAACTTTTTTCCAAAAAAGCAACCCTGACAACCCATATGAAACTGAAAGCTCTTCTGAAGACGAGTACATGAATCTGCACTTCTCATAAAGTAGTTTCTCTTGTTGTAATAATTATGCTTTGCTTTATGCTTTTGTCTTGTATAATTATTGCAGTTTGCTTTTACTTTAAGCTTTTGCTTTTGTCAAAGTCATACTTTAATTATTAAAGCACCCTTTGTCCTTTGTAATAATTAAAGTTGTGTCATGATGTATCTTTTACTTTTACTTTTGTAAAAGATAGGGGTCTTATCCTATCTTTCCCGAGAATTCTCCTATATAAAGAATTCTCCCCTCCTTTGTAAGATATAAAAGATTTTCAGAAATAAACGCGTGTGCTTACCCGAAACGATGAGTTTCTAAACCCTCTTCTCTCTTTGCAAATGAAGTTCTAAGAAAGAAAAAGAATAAAGAATTAAATTTGTTCATTTTAAAAACCTAAGGAAGTATGCTCCGTACTCTCATATCCACCCGCAAACCTCACCCTAAAGAATATATCCAGTCTTCTCGCCTGGATCAATGTTCTCTCCAAGCAACCCCTGCTGAGCAATATGTTACTCTTAAAATCCCCTCAGACTTGATTTCCAACTGGAAACGAGAAGGTTTTACCCATCTCCATCTTGGAGGCATCAGATTAATCCTTACCCTTCATCGGAGAAATGGATTACCAGTTACCGCTCGAATTGCTATGCTTGATACTCGATTCAAACAGTACCAAGATGCTATTATAGGCACTGTCCTCACAACCCTTCATGCCGGAAGTGTTCTACTTACCTTTTACCCCAACTTTAACCTTTCTCCCCAAGACACCAATTTGCCCACAGCCTTGAAAGTTCAAGTTCAAGTTCAAATTCAAGGCGCAGAACAAATTTCCTCCACTAAAATTGCTACTCTTCACCATCAACTGGTCTATAAGCTTCAAAATCATGCCTTAGATCTACCCACCCCAGAACACCATTTTGACACCCTCATAGTGTTAGCAGAATCTGACCAAATCCCCACAATCATCCAGATCCCGAGACAAATTCCCCGTCATGAGCTCATAAAGTTTATGCCTCTTGAATGGATCTCCAACTATGAGCAGTTCCATAACAATACCGCTCCCATCCAAACATCTGAAATTCTGTTTGAAAGACGACAAGATGGAACAGTCTGAATGACTTTTAAACCACCTCCAAGTGCTCCACAAGAGCCTCCTCGGCTCTCCTTTACTTATTCTTCCATGATCACAGCTGTTCAGACAGCTCAGGAAAATCTACCTATTACCGGGTTTAATTATGAAGGCTTCCCTGTTTATCCAGCCAAACACAATGGCCATTTCCTATGGGATGTCCTTGGCTCAGGCATGTGTGACCCAGATTGTCCTTGCTGGGATGATTGGGAAGACGACGATGATTATACCCCCAAAAGGAAAAAGAAACCCACAAAGAAAAAACTTCCAGTCTCCTGTCACCACTATGACCCACATCCACCAAAAGATCTTCCTCCTCCACTGGCTCCATTACCCATTTACCGAAAAGAGCTTAAATGGATTGCAAAACATTGCAAATCTGAACTTCCATCACCACTCCCAAACCCAACACCTATCGTCCAACCACTAACCTGTATGATGTTTTCATCTACCTCTTCAGATTACTCTTCTTCTTTTCCTCCTTTAGAACCTCACACAGATCCCCATCGCAATGTTGTGTCCTAACCCTTTATCCCTTCACCTATTACCTCCACTGGCCACCTTGAGCCACCCAAGCCTTTTGAATCCGTCTTCAATTGGCAAACTCAAAATGTCGGGGCACAAAATGATACTTTATTGCATCTCAATTCAAAAGCTGAGAAAATCAGTTTGCGAACTGAACAGATTGAGACAAAAGTTGACTCTATTGCTACCCAGATTCAGCAGATTAACCAAAATCTTCAAACCAGAATTAGTCAACTCGATTCAGAGTTACGAGCCATGCTTGCCCAGAGATACTATGGCCCATAATTTGATCAAAAGGAAAGGGAAATCAGGTGCTTAAAAGCTGAAATTGCTCAGCTTTTTAGAAACAATCCGTTACCACCACCCCCAAGTTATTTGGCATGACTCATACTCTTTTTAGAAACAATCCGTTACCACCACCCCCTATACCTAAACCAAAGTCTAAACCTCAACCACGACCTGTCACATTTCTTCAATCCTCTATTTTTATTCCCGGTCATTGTGTCTGTGTCTGCTAGGATCATTAAAGCATCAGATGTAGTGTGTGGTGTGGGAAGATCTAGTGCATGATTCTGTAATCGATACACTATTTGGTGGTCAAGAGTTGCTAACTTTGGTGTGGGTGTTTGTTCTGCTCCTTGGAACTGGATTTTGTTGAGTTTCATTAGGTATGACTTGAGAACAGAGGTAACAGATGTATCATGGATGAGGGTATAAGGATGGGGATAAGTTTTCCATTCATAGGCCATATCTTTTGTCCAGAAGTCTCTGGTTTCTGGGTGCTGGAAGTAATCCAAAGAACTGGTTGTAAACAGGTTGTTGAGGTTTAGATAGTGTGTAGAAAGGTGTATAAGTTTCAAACAATCCCGCGGAATTAGAGCCACTGGTATCAGAACCAGCCCTACCAAGCCGAGGTGGTATCATTAGTAATGTCAAACAATATTATTTGATCTCCTAGAAGAAGATTAACCAAACATGGAAACAACTTCATCTTCAATCTCAACTCCTTCATCATCTTCCTCGCATATTTCTCTTTCCTCTACTCTTTCTCTTTCAAAATCATGTTCAAAACACATAGCCTCCAAAATTGAAAACCTTGTTAAATATTCCTATATTCCTGAGTCTGCCCAAATCAATGAATCTCAGTTTCCCATCATGAGTCCTTACAATATGTACAAATAAAAACTTCTTTCACCAGAAGTATCCGCACCTTGATCTCCACTAAAAGACCACTACCAAAAGAATATATTCAGTCTTCTAGACTGGATCAGTGTGCTTTACAAGCCTCTCAGAGTGAGCAGTAGGTCACTTTAGAAATACCCCCAGATCTCGTAGCAAACTGAAAACGAGAAGGGTATACGCATCTTCATCTTGGCCGTGTTAGATTGATTTTGACCCTCCATGGTAGAAAAGGCTTGCCTGTTACAACCACAATTGCTCTCCTAGACACCAGGTTCAAACAGTACCAACATGCTATTATAGGAACCGTCCTGACCACACTCCATGCTGGCAGTGTCTTGTTAACTTTTTATCCAAATTTCAACCTCTCTCTTGAGGATCCCGCCCTTCCTACGACCCTTAAGGTCCAACCTAATGGAACTCAACAAAATCCAGCTCCAAGGAGTAGAACAAACACCCACATCAAAGATAGAAACTCTTCACCACCAAATAGTGTATCGATTACAGAATCATGAACTAGATCTTCCCACACCACACACTACATCCGATGCTTTAATGATCCTAGCAGACACAGACACAATTCCAACCATCATCCAAATTCCCAAACAAATCCATAAATAAGAATTGCTCCAACTCATGCCTCTTGAATGGCTAACCAACTATGAGCATTTCCACCAAAACTCTGAACCAGTTCAAACAACAGAAGTCATGTTTGAAAGACGACAAAATGGTCAAGTCAGATTATCTTTTCAAACACCTGAAACCAAGCCTGTTTCAAACACTTCACAACATTCCTACACTACTATGATTACAGCAGTTCAAACTAGTCAAGAAAAGAAACTTCCCATTCATGGTTTCTCATCAGAAGGGTATCCAGTATATCTGACAAAATCAATGGTTATTTTCTATGGGATGTTCCTGAAGCCCATATGTGCAATTCAGTATATCCTGACAAAATCAACAGTGCCCTCCATGGGAACCAGCACAAACAGAAGTTGTCCAACAACTAAAGGTGATAGCCCAGTCTCCTCCTCCTCTCTGAATTCCCACAACTGGACAACGTATTCTACAGACCGATGCCAGTGATGATTACTGGAGTGCCATCCTTCTTGAAGAGATAAATGGTGTACGTCACTTCTGTGCACATGCAAGCGGACAATTCGAAGACTCTGAAAAGAATTACCATGTGATCTACAAAGAGATTTTGGCGATCAAGTATGGAACCAAAAAATTTGAATTTCATCTAATCAGCCATAACTTCCTTATCAATATGGACAACTCCTCTTTTTCTAGAATCTTTGACTTCAAAAACAAGTTGCTCCCTGACAAACAGCTGCTCAGCCTCAAAAACTAGTTTGCTAAATATGATTTTACTGTCCAACATATAAAAGGCAAACAGAACCTTATCCCAGACTTCCTTACACGTCTGGCTATAAATAAACCCTCACTTATTTCCTCTATTCACACCATCCCAGTTATAGCCATGAACCGTCAACTTCCTTTAAAAGCTCTCAACCAGAGAACTTTCCCCATGAACATTCCTTTTCATTCAGCCTACCAGATCCAAGACTTTGCAAAGAAATTCTTCAATGTTCAGAGCAAAAAAGTCTAATCGTTTTCCTTCCCTCTGTATGGAAAACTTGTTTCTCACAGGTCATACCCTCTCTTCCTTAACCATATGCGAAGATGAGTTATGGTACATGTGGTGCCTCACTACCCTGTATGCTACAAAACTACTCTTCCTTGTCCAACCAGTCCTCTGCCATCTCACCACTCCTGAATTCTCCCCAGACTTTCTGTAGACTCTCCTTGAATGGTATTCCCTACTCACGTGGTGGTGTAAACAACTCAAAAATCTGTGTACTCAAAACAAGAAGCAGACATGTTCACTACAGTCTTCATCGTTCATAGACCTTACTTCCAGCACCCAAAAACCAGAGACTTCTGGACAGAAGATATAGCCTATGAACGGAAAACTTATCCCCATCCTTATAGCCTCATCCATGATACATCTGTTACCTATATTCTCAAGTCATACCTAATGGAACTCAACAATGTTCAGCCACCTGCCACAAACATCCACCACACCTTGGAAATTATCCCAAAGACAAACTTGTACTCTAGGTTCCAGTTCAAGTCCTCAAGGAATCCTTGTCATGGAACAACGTCCTTATTACACTAACGTCTTATTCCAAGGCGCTCAAGATCCATGGGAAGATTTTTAGTCTCTTCTCCATACTGAACATTCCCATTACACTGTCATAGACCCATACCCTCCTGCTCCATCAGCTCCAAAAGAAATGACTAACGCTGATGAAGAAGCCTATCTGCAAGCTGAAGCTTATCTTGATCACAGACAAATTCGTCGTGCCAAGCGCCAATATGAGAAAGAAACTGGCGATGTGTCTCCATCACACTACCCATCCACTTTATGATTGTAGACACGCATAGAAATCTTTAGCTTTGCTTTTTAAAGTTTGCTTTAATAATCAGACAAGGGTCCTGTCTTGTCTAAAGTTTGTTTTCTACTTTTTCTACTTTGGCGTGGTGTGCTTTCATAATTATGCTTTTGTAAAAGATAAGGGACCCACCTTATCTCTCCTTCCTCGAGATCTTTATATAAGGATCTCTCTATCCCTTTGTAAGGCATTAGTTAATTTTGAAATCAAATTCAGGTTTTCTTTACATCATGTTTCTCTAAACCTTTTCTCTCTTCTAGGAATCAAAGAAATTGTTTAGGTTAATAATGATACACTCACCTCTAATTTTCTAAACTGAGTATGCTCTGCACTTGCCTTAAGCCTAAGGATCCTGTGCATCAGAAAGGTAATGTTTTATCCTCCAAAATCGATTTTTGTAAAATGAAATTGTTTTCTCACAACGTTCACCCTCTTTGAAGGCCAAGAGTGCCGTGTTTTCGGGTGGTAACGTGAAAAACTATTTTCAAAAAATAATTTTCGGATTTAGTATTTGATGGATAAGTGTATATCAGCTGGAAACCAAAACTTGCAGGCTATTGGCCGTAAGGACAGACTTTGTTCTGTTATAGATTGCCACGTACAACTAGCACTGATTGACCTAAAATCTATTGTTCAATAGTAGAGAATGATTCTTTAACTATATTTTGCATCATGTTTCAACCTCTTCGAAGTTTTTTTCCCCTGCAATTTAATCTTTAAAGTTGTTTTCTACAATTTTAGATTTTCTACTTTGAAACTCTTTAGTTTAGTTTATATAGCAAACTAACTCCAAAAACCCCCAAAATTTGTGTGCATGTTTCGATAGCATTTTTAATTTAATTAATGTTTTTGTTTAGCTTGTATATTTCATGTGTTTTTATGTTAATATTAGTTAATTGGGTACAATCTTCTGCAGGAATGCCCTTGCTTTTATACTCAATAATGATAATATTTAAGACAAGATTTTAAGTGATACACTTTTAAGCAATATCTTGCCCTTATCATCAAATTAGTGAGCAACTTCTCATGCCAATGGAGAGAAGCATGATTGATGATGCAAGTGGAGGAGACTTAGAATAGAAGACAACTTTAGTAGCAAAAGTTTTGATAGCAAACATTGTAGCCAATTCACAACAATTTAGTAATAGATTAGATTTGCCACAGCAAAAGGTGAATGAAGATATCGTTACTTCTAACATTAAACAAAAACTTGCTAGCCTCATTTCATTAGTTCACCAATTCATTAGGTCACCAATTGGCTATGGGTAACATTTAGTATTCATAAATGTGTGGATTATGCTCTATGGTAGGTCATCCAACTGATATGTGTCTATGTTTGCAAGATAATACTTTAGAGCAAACCATTGCCTTAGTTGGATATCAAGGTTACATGTGCAACAAAGACAAAAGTATGAACCTTTCTCCAAAACCTAAATCCAGGATGGAGAGATCATCCAAACTTTAGTTATTGTTGCAATAGCCTTATCATTTTAAGTCGTAGACTTTTTCTTAGAATCAATAATCATCTCTTGAAAATTTAGCTAAATTTTTTGCTACAAGTTCTTTGGCATTTTAACAAGAAGCAAAGATGACTATAAAGAACTTAGAAACACAAGTCAACCAATTGGCTAATACAGTGGGTATAAGGATCTGGAAAACTTCCATCCCAAACCATGACCAACCTTAGGAAGAATACTAGTGTAGTGACTTTACGGAGTGGGATATAACTTGATTTAACACAAGAAAGAGCAAAATCAGCTATGGATGTGACAAAACAGTAAGATGATTTAGTTATTGGGAAAGATGAAGCCACATCTCCTATTGCGACAATTTCAACACCTAAAGTAACTTCTACTATTACTTCTTTACCTTTTCCTAGTAGGTTTGGAAAATCCAAGAAAGAGGAGCATGAAAAAGAGATTGTAGAAACCTTTCATAAAGTACAAGTTAACTTACCTCTATTAGGTGCTATTAAAAAATTACCACACTATGCAAAGTTCCTCAAAGATTTATGCACCAACAAATGCAAACTAAAAAAAATAAAGTAATTACTGTGAGAGAGAATGTGTCTGCTATTTTGTAAAGAAAGCTTCCACCAAAATACAAAAACCCAAGAAATTTCACCATTCTATGCATAACCAATACAACCAAGTTTAAACAAGTTATGATAGACTTAGGTTCATCTATTAATGTCATTCCTTATTCTATTTATGCTTCTTTAAACTTACGTGAACATATAGAAACTAATGTTGCTATTCATCTTGCAGATATATGTAATGCTTATTCAAAAGGTGTTTTGAAAGGTTTTCTAATGTTGATAAATGAGTCAGTCCCCCCCCCCCAATTTCTATATTCTTGATATGGATGGTAATACATCTCCTATGCCAACTCTGTTACTTCTAGGAAGACTATTCACGAAAGTAGATAGAACTATCATAGATGTGAATAATGGAACTCTAACTATGGAGTTTGATAGAGATGTTATCCATTTCAAAGGCTTCAAATTCTAGCTTTTAACATTTGTCATCTTTCAGGGGCTATGAAATCTTCAGATATATGGCTTCAGATATATTTCCACTGATGCAGACAGAAAAGAATATCACCAGATGAAGTGCTGTTCTCTCAAAAGACACCTTCTAGATGCTCATTACAAAAGAATGAGTATTCTATGTTACAAGCTGAATGGATTCAATGAGCCATCTCTTAAACATGTCTTTATAGCCTCTCTTCCTCCTGAATCACAACCAGATCTTCAAAGAAAACTTACAGCAACTAATCTTAGCATAGTTGTTATCTCTTTGGGAAAGATTTTTCAAATGGCCATGCTATCTCTTGATAAAATCTGTGAGCAAAAATAATTCTTCAAAGATATCATGGAAGACAAAAAATCCTTCTCTCAGGCTTGTCACAAACCTTATCTCAAAATCGAGTGTAAGGATGAAAAGAAATGTGTTTGTCCAACCACAATGAAACGACATTTCCAGAAACACTTCCACAAGAAATCATCCTCCAAGAAACCTTTTCGGTGTTTCAAAAAGAAAGATGTTTCTCAATACTGAAAGAAAAAATCCAACCGTTGTTTCGTCTGCAAGAAACGTGGTCACTTTGCCCGAAATTGTCCCCATAAATCTGCCAAAGCTGTTCGTCTTATCCAACATCTTCAACATTCTTCTTTGTTATCTGAGAATGAGGATGTCGAATCAAATTTTTCAAAATAGTCAGCTCAAGATGACCAAACTGCTTTCCTCATAGCATAATCCTCTGATTCTGAAGATATTTTCGTCATCTCTGCAGTTCAAACTGTCAACCATGTTTCCACCATTCCTATACCTTCTCTCAAGATGTCCATTCTTCCTTCTAAATTTCATAAACATGTTCCTGTTATCGGGTTTATTGACACTCGTGCAGACACCAGTATGATTAATCCTTCTGTTCTTCCATCAAACTGTTAGGAACACCATTCCAAACTTTTCAGAGCAGTTAATGGTGAAACTTTTGAAACAACTTTGATTACCAAAAAATCCATTGGTATTCAATTCTTTCCGAATTGTATAATTTGGAAAAAGGTTGTAGCCTCGAAACTCCCAGATAAAGATTTACTTATAGGTTTTGACATATGACTGGAATGGTTTCAATTGAGGAAATGAGTGAGGGTTTATTTATAGCTGGACGTGTGAGGAAATCGGGAATGAGGTTGTGATTGCCTTTTATGTGTTGAACAGTGAAGTCATACTTATTTGAATAATTTTATTTGATCTCCTAGAAGAAGACCTCCTCAACCAGTGGGTAGTTGTACGTGGCGTTGTTATACCAGATCAATGCAGAACCTAATCTGCCTTAGGAACCAGATCTGACTTAGAACATATCAATATCCCCCATGGTCGGGTTTCCAGCCGATATACACTTTTTCATTTAATACCAAATCTAAAATCATAGTTGCAAATAGTTTTTCACGATACCACCCGAAAACTTAGCACTCAGGGCCTTTAAAGAGGGTGAACGTTGTGAGAAAATACCGTCATTTTATAAAATTAGTTTTGGAGGATACAACAGGACCTTTCTGATGCACAGGATCATTAGGCTTAAGGCAAGTGCAGAGCATACTCAGTGTAGAAAATATGGAGGTGAGCGTATCATTATTAATCTAAATAATTGCTTTGATTCCTAAAAGAGAGAGAGAGTTTTAGGGAAACATAATGGATAGAACTAGATTTTTTATTTCTTGATGAGCTCCCCTACAACTGAAGCCGAAGGGGCTATTTATAGAAAATCATTGAGAACAGGACCTCTCGAATGATTCTAAAGCAAAGCACACCAATAAAGACATTTACAAAAGTAAAGCACGCCGATAAGGACTTTTACAAAAGGAAAGTATAAGGACAAGGACTTTAACAAAAGTAAAGCACACCGACAAGGACTTTAACAAAAGTAAAGCACACTGACACGGACTTTAACAAAAGACAAACAGGAGTCACATGGATAGGTGTATCAAAAGCTTGTGCATAAGTTGTTATCATAGAGTGGATGGATAACGAGATGGTGACACATCTCCTGTGGCTTTTTCATATTGTCGTTTGTACCGATGAATTTTGCGTTGGTCGAGGTATACCTCAGCTTGCTGGTATTTTGTTTCATTAGCTTCAGTCATGTGCTGAGATGTAGATGCAGCACGAGAGTCTGGAGTGGTGACAGTATAACGAGGATTTTCAGTATGGAGAAGGGACTGAAAGTCTTCCTATGGATCCTGAGCATCTTGGAATAAGACATTGGTGTATTCAGGACGTTGTTCCATGAGAAGGATACCGTGAGGGCTTGAACTTGAACCTGGAGTACATCCTTGTGTTTTGTGAATAATCTCAAGAGTGTGAGATGGTCCAATAGAGGTGTGGTGAATGTCTATGGCCGGGGAAAGAACATTGTTTAGTTCCATAAGGTAGGCTTTGAGAACTAAAGTAATGGATGTGTCATGAATAAGGGTATATAGATGAGGATAAGTTCTTTATTCATATGCCATGTCTTATGTCCAGTAGTCCCGCGTTTCTGGATGTTCGAAGTAAGGCCTGTGGACAATGAAGACTGTAGTCCATATGTTAGCTTTTTAGGCTGGCATATTGTCTATTCTATGAAAAGTAATCAACTGGTGGAGTTGTTTACGCCACCAAGTGAGTGGAGAATACTCATTCTTTTGTAATGAGCATCTAGAAGGTGTCTTTTGAGAGAGCAACACTTCATCTGGTGATATTCTTCTCTGTCTGCATCAGTGGAAGCAGGTTTTTCACCAATGAATTGTTCATGAATAAGATTGAGTGTAGTTCCAATGGGGGATTCCATGAATTGGATCTGTCGGTATTCACCTAAGCTTTCTAGCCAGTCTCGTAGAGAACCCGTGGATTGGGCCATGAATTCACGAAGAACAACTTGGGGTTGAGCATTAGGTTTGGTACCTTGGAGATCAATCCATGCAGCAAATTCTTGGAGTCTCGCAGACCATTTGTGACGAGGAAGGTCATCAAATGTAAACTAAGATGCTGAAGATGGTTTTGTTGAGTGTTCATGGACTGGTGGTGGCATTGGGTCTGTTTGAGATGCTTGATTAGATGGATGATCTTCAACAATAGGTGTTGAAGTAGAGGCACCTGGATCTGCAGTTTTAGTGGCCATTAATATGCCTGTAATGTCAGCATATTCGGACTTAGAATCAGTTGAGGTTCCGTCTGAGGTTGTGGAGGAGTGTGAAGAAGACCAGTTGGACTTAGATGGGTTTGACTCATCGACTGTTTCTGGTTAAGAGGAGTCAGAATAATGGTGCTAGACAGTATGATAATGATACTGATCCATCAGGTCTTTGTCTTTCTTAAAAGGCTCAGGAATATCTTGTGACAAATCTTCTGGAGGTATGGTGGAGGT
The DNA here is from genome assembly GCA_002013955.2 of Citrus medica. Taxonomy (NCBI): domain Eukaryota; kingdom Viridiplantae; phylum Streptophyta; class Magnoliopsida; order Sapindales; family Rutaceae; genus Citrus; species Citrus medica. The sequence continues at coordinate 225,503 of MKYO02002450.1, forward strand.
AGAGGAAGATGAAGGGACCTTTGGCTTTGGTTATGATATGTTGACCTTGGATTTTGATTTTCAAGGTGAAGATGGTTGAGGAGTTAGTTGAAGGTGCGAGAACCCAAAGAACTGATTATAAACAGGTTGTCACAGGATATTCCTGAACCTTTTAAGAAAGACAAAGACTCGATGGATCAATATCATTATCATATTGTCTAGCACCAATCTTCTGACTCCTCCGAGCCAGAAACAGTCGATGAGTCAAACCCATCTGAGTCTAACTCGTCTTCTTCACACTCCTCCACAACCTCAGACGGAACCTCAACTAACTCTGAGTCCGAATATGCTGACATTACAGGCATATTAATGGTCAATGAAACTGCAGATCTAGGTGCCTCTACTTCAACACATTTGTTGAAGATCATCCTTCTGATTAAGCATCTCAAACAGACCCAATGCCACCACCAGTCCATGAACACTCAATAAAACCATCTTCAGCATCTTGGTTTACATTTAATGACCTTCCTCGTCACAAATGGTCTACTAGACTCCAAGAATTTGCTGCATGGATTGATCTCCAAGGTACCAAACCTAATGCTCAACCCCAAGCCGTTCTTCGTGAATTCATGGCCCGATCCACGGGTTCTCTACGAGACTGGCTAGAAAGCTTAGGTGAATACCGACAGATCCAATTCATGGAATCCCCCATTAGAACTGCACTCAATCTTATTCATGAAGAATTTAATGGTGAAAAAACTGCTTCCATTGATGCAGACAGAAAAGAATATCACCAGATGAAGTGTTGTTCTCTCAAAAGACACTTTCTAGATGCTCATTACAAAAGAATGAGTATTCTATTTTACAAGCTGAATGGATTCAATGAGCCATCTCTTAAACATGTCTTCAGAGCCTCTTTTCCTCCTGAATTACAATCAGATCTTCAAAGAAAACTTACAGCAACTAATCTGAGCATAGCTGATATCTCTTTAGGAATGATTTTTCAAATGGCCATGCTATCTCTTGATAAAATCTGTGAGCAAAAAGAATTCTTCAAAGATCTCATAGAAGACAAAAAATCCTTTTCTCAGGTTTGTCACAAACGTTTTCTCAAAATCGAGTGTAAGGATGAAAAGAAATGTGTTTGTCCAACCACAAAGAAACGGCATTTCCAGAAACACTTCCACAAGAAATCATCCTCCAAAAAACCTTTTCGGTATTTCAAAAAGAAAGATGTTTCTCAATACCGAAAGAAAAAATCCAACCATTGTTTCGTCTGCAAGAAACGCGGTCACTTTGCCCGAAATTGTCCCCATAAATCTGCCAAAGCTATTTGTCTTATCCAACATCTTCAACATTCTTCTCTGTTATCTGAGAATGAGGATGTTGAATCAAATTTTTCATAACAGTCAGCTCAAGATGCCGAAACTGCTTTCCTCATAGCAGAATCCTCTGATTCTGAAGATATTTCTATCATCTCTACTATTCAAACTGTCAACCATGTTTCCACCATTCCTAGACCTTCTCTCAAGATTTCCATTCTTCCTTCTAAATTCTATAAACATGTCCATGTTATCGGGTTTATTGACACTGGTGCAGATACCAGTATGATTGATCCTTCTGTTCTTCCATCAGACTGTTGGGAACACCATTCCAAACTTTTCAGAGCAGTTAATGGTGAAACTTTTGAAACAACTTTGATTACCAAAAAACCCATTGGTATTCAATTCTTTCCGAATTGTATAATTTGGAAAAAGGTTGTAGCCTCGAAACTCCCAGTTAAAGATTTACTCATAGGTTTTGATATTCTTCATTTGGTTAAAAACCTCTTCCTCACCAGTTCTGGAGTTCGCTACAAACAAATGTTCTTACCCTATATAGATACTCTCCGTCTGTATGCCCTTTTAGAAACACCATCTCCATACAGTCTTATCTCACAAAAGTTCTTAGAATTCTGTCCAAAAAACCATTCACAATTCCACCATCCTTCACCTCTTTGGAAAAATGAACAATTCTTCATTCACATTCCCTTCAAACTCAATAAAGTCATAAAGATGATAAGTTTGGGCTTGTCAAGTCTTTTATGTTGAAAAACAATCTGAATTAGTTTGTGGAAACAAGAGATTAGTTATTGATTACCAGCCACTTAATTCTTTTCTTAAAGATGATAAGTTTCCCCTTCCAAAAATCTAGACCCTGTTTGTCCATCTTCAAGAGGCTCGTATCTTCTCTAAGTTCGATTTAAAAGCTGGTTTTTGGCAACTTGGTATTTCACCAGTTGACCGTCACAAAACTGCTTTCTGCATCTCTGATGCCCATTATCAATGGACTGTTATGCCTTTTGGACTTAAAGTCGCTCCCTCCTTATTTCAAAAAGCCATGACAAAAATCTTTAGTCCTATTCTTCATCATGCATTAGTCTACATTGATGATATTTTATTGTTTTCCTCTGACCATGAGAGCCACCAGAAGCTCCTTTTGGATTTCTTTCACATTGTGCAGGAACATGGCATCATGCTTTCCAAAAAGAAAAGCAGCATAGGCAAGGAATCAATTGACTTTCTTGGCATGGTAATTAAAGACAGCTAATATTTGCCTAGTCCACACATTGTAGTTGAATTATTAAAGTTTCCGGACACACATCTCAACAGAAAGCATATCCAACAATTCCTCGGGATTGTTAATTATGTCCGTAATTTTATCCCAAAAGTTGCAATTTACACAAGCCAGCTATCACGCATGCTCAAAAAACAATGCCCTCCATGGGGCCCTGCTCAGGCAGAAACTGTCAACCAGCTAAAGGTGATCTCACAATCCCCTCCTCCACTCAGGATTCCCACAAATGGACACTGCATCCTCCAGACTGATGCCAGCGACGATTACTGGAGTGCCATTCTTCTGGAAGAAATCAATGGCGTGCATCATTTCTGTGCACATGCAAGCGGAAAATTCAAAGACTCTGAAAAGAACTACCATGTGATCTACAAAGAAATCTTGGCAGTCAAGTATGGCATTAAAAAATTCTAATTTCATCTCATCAGCCACACATTTCTTATCAATATGGATAATTCTTCTTTTCCCAAAATTTTTGACTTCAAAAATAAGTTGCTCCCTGACAAGCAACTGCTCAATCTCAAAACCTAGTTTGCTAAGTATGACTTCATTGTTCAACACATAAAAGGCAACCAAAACCTCATTCCCGATTTCCTCACATGTCCAGCTATAAATAAACCCTCACTCATTTCCTCAATCCAAACCATTCCAGTCATAGCTATGAATCACCAACTTCCTTTCAAAGCTCTCACCCAGAGACACTTCCCATGAACATTTCTTTCCAATCAGCCTACTAGCTACAGGATTTTGCAAAGAAATTCTTTACAGGTTCTTCTTTAATGTTCAAACAAAAAAACCCGACCATTTTCCTAATCTTTGTATGGAGCACCTGTTTCTCACAGGCCTCACTCTCTCCTCCATGTCCATCTGTGACGATGAACCTTGGTATATGTGGTGTCTCACCACCTTGTATGCCACAAAGTTGGTTCTTCCCTCAAACCAGTCCTAACTCACCTTACCACTCCTGAGTTCTCACCAGACCTCCTATGGCCTCTCCTTGAATGGTATTCCCCACTCACTTGGTGGCGTAAACAACGCCAGCAGTTGATTACTTTTCATGGAATAGACAGAGGTATGGTGAGAATAGTAAATAAATTAGGTATAAATTAGGAAATAGCTATTTAAGGAAAAAATAGCATTGGTTAGGCCTAGCCCTTTATTATTTAAAAACATTAATTTATAAATTAGAATAGTAAATTAAAATTTTGAAATAATGAAAAATAAAAAAAATTAAACCCTAATTTATAAATCAATATGATATGAACCCTACCAAGAATTGACATGGCCCTAATCGATTTAGTGTCTAAATTCGAATTCTAGAACTGGAATTATATGGAACTAACCCAATGCTCAATGAAGGCATGAACATTGGTATATGTGAGGATGCCACAATCAGCTATGGGTGGACTGATCAATAACTCAAGGGTTTAAATTTCATGAAAATTTGATAAGTTCAAAGAGTTAGTTTAAGAACCAAAGAGAATTAAACTCTCAAGCCGAAAGCATTAAAACTGATTTGTCTTTCTTATTGGATGCGAATACATTATATTGGGCTGGTTAAAAGGATTACCATCTTATAATTGGCCTTGGAGTTTTTGAAAATAAATCCCAAACCAAATCAAATCAAAATTAATTTCCTAAAGAAAACGCCTATTTTAAAGCGAATAAGGAACGTTTCATAAATGGCTTTAACACCTTACATCAATTAAAATGAAACTAGGCAATTAAAATAGAAATAGCTTATTTGTCTTGCCACTTGCCTCTTTAAGAAATGGGAAAATATCCTGAAAAGGAAGGTAGTATATTTTCCAGCCATAATATGCAAGCTAGCTTGTTGATGTCATAATAGTGATTATTTGGAAACTTTAAGAACCTGAATCATGTATTTGGTGGTTTGAATATCATGTGAAATTCCTTCAATAAGCCTCCACGAATTTGATTGAGTCTAAGTTGCTTGAATTAGCCCATTAAGCATTTTTTTTAAAATTTCTTTGCGCGAGCTCTTGTGATAGGTCTAATGGGAACCTAAATAGGATATGAATATGTCTCATCCTACATGCTTTGACAACTTTGTCCTCAATCTCATCATTTCCCTCCTCTTAAAGAGGATTTGTCCTTAAATCATCACCTGCATCAAAAGGACTCAAATTGGAAGCATCAAAAGGACTCAAATTGGAAACATCAAAAGTAGCACTTATTAGCACTTACATTAGACTCAAATCCAGCTTGTATGAAGTGTTGTTGATCCATTCCAAGACTTGGAAAGGACCATCCCCTCGAGGTAATAACTTGGATTTCCATTGTTTCGGAAATCGTTCCTCGCGCATGTTTAACCACACCCAATCGCCAGGTTTAAAGACTAGCTTGTGTCACCCTTTGTTAGCTTTTTTTAGCATATAATGTTCAGTTCTCCGCTCAATGTTGAACTTTGCCATCTCATGTATCTGCTTAACAATTTCAGCCTTTTTCTTACCATCTAAGTTAACAAGCTCTGAAATAGGTAATGGAGTTAAATCCAATGGAGTTAAAGGCTTATTTTCAGACGATGAATACTTAGTAGCATAATGAATAGAATGATTATAAGCAAACTCAACATGTGGCAAACAATCTTTTCAAGTTTTAATGTTCTTTTTAATGATAGCCCACCACAGAGTAGATAAAGTTCGATTGACAACTTCTGTTTGACCATCAGTTTGAGGGTGACAAGTAGTTGAAAAGTAAGAACTTAGTCCTTAACTTAGCCCACAATGTCTTCTAGAAGTAACTCAAAAACTTAACATCCAAATTGGAAAAAATTATCCTAGGCATGTACTATTCAATCTCCCCAAAGAACAAGTTAGCAACATTAGAAGCATTATTTGTCTTATGGCATGAAGTAAAATATCCCATCTTAGAAAATCTATCCACAACCACAAAAATTGAGTCTTTCCCTCGTTTAGACCTTGGTAAACCTAGCATGAAATCCATCAAAACATCAGTCCAAGGAGCACAAGGTACTGGCAACGGGGTGTAAAGGCCATGGGTACTTTCAATCTGACTTGCCTATAGGTGACACATCTACCACAAAATCTTATGCGAATCCCACAATGAAACTTTGAAATCCACACTTAATTTTATAGTTTCAACTTCCCATGAAAGTTGAATGATATTCTTTGGGAATGGGTCTTTTTGAAGGCTGAATGATAAACTCTTATCCCACATCGCTGGCAAGCCAAAAGCGCTGGGCAGTCCTCACCCTTTGAGAGCTCTTTTAGGGCTAAGTTAGGCCCGACCCAAGTTGGTATCAGAGCCAAGGCCCAAGGACGAGGGTAAAGTGAATGATAAGTTCTTATCCCACATCGCTGGCAAGCCAAAGCTCCTGGTCGCTTATAAGCGCTGGGCAGTCCTCACCCTTTGAGAGCTCTTTTGGAGCTGAGTTAGGCTCGGCTCAAGTTGATATCCTTCACCAGAAGCATTAGAACCCTAATTTCCATAAAAAAAACCCTTCCTAAAGAATACATCCTTGCTTGGATTACACATATGATGACGAAGGAGAAGGAGAAAGAAAAAGTCTCGTATTCCTAAAACTCCATGTTAGTCCTATTCTTCAGGACCACCGGATGATCCAGAACTAGATCAACCTTTACCAATCTATAAAAAAAGTGCTCAGGCAAATAGAAAATGAGTCCTCATCTAAGCCTGTTCCTGCTCAACCAAAAATCAAGTCATGCTTGATGTTTTCATCCTCTAGCCAATCATAACAAGAATCTTTTCCTCCATTCAAAAGACATACAGATCCATAGTCTAAAGTTTTCTCTCAACCTTATGTCCAATCACCAATCACAACTTCAGGACAACCACAGGCACCAAAGAAATATGAGGCAGTGCTAAATTGGCAAACCAAAAATGCCAACGCTCAAAACCAAGCTCTCCATCATCTCGGAAAAAAAGATTGACAAAGTGGCATCACAGGTGTCATAAACAGAAACAAAGGTGGACACAATCAATGCTCGGATTGAACAGATTTATTCGAATCTGCAGAACAGAATCTCTGAATTGGATATTGATCTCAGAACGATGATAACAATCGTATTTGGGGTCCAGAATTCAATAAAAAGAAAGCAGAGATTAGAAAGCTGAAAGCAGAACTGGCCAGGATTGATGTTGATAAAGCACAACCATCCCTTTTCACCAAAACACAGTCCATACCTATACCAGCACCATTATTCACATCGTACCAACCTTTTTACAATCCCCCTAAACAGTCAACTTATGACCAATTTTTTGGTCTTTCCCATCTTCACTCCACAAACCCAAATATTCCTCAAGTTCCACCACCAAAGCCTTCCTTACCGAAAAACCTAAATCGAAAGTCAAAATCTCAAAAACCCACCAGAAGGAAGATCTTCAAGTTCTAGAAGACTCTCCTAAAGCAACTCCTAAACCCAAAGAAAGACAAAGCCCTAGCTTACCAATACCATTATCAACATATTGATTGCCATAAAAGTTACTCAGATCCAACTTCAGAAGAAAGTTCATCCTCTTCTACTGAATTCAGTTCATCTGAACAAGCTTCTTCAGATTTAGAGTCCCAATATGCATACATTTCTGGTCTTCTGATGGCCACAAAAACAAAAGATCCAAGTACATCTACCCCTGTTGTAGAAGAATCCTCTGATGATAATAATGATGGCCAAGGCTCACAAATAGAACCGGTTCCACCAATTCCCCTAGTTTCTGAAAATTCTTCAAAACCATCCTCTTCACCATGGTTCACATTTGATGACATTCCTTGTCACAAATGGCAGGTAAGACATCAGGAACTAGCTGCATGGATAGATGTGCAAATGACAAGACCTCATGCACAAACTCAGAATATTCTCCGCGGGTTTTTTTCCAGATTCACTGGATCATTGCGAGATTGATTTGAAAGTCTACGAGAATATAGACAACTTCAGTTGATACAAAACCACCATTCCTACAACTCTTCCAGTCATTTATGAGTAGTTTATTGGAGAACCAGCAGCATCAACTGAAGCTTCCATAAAGGAATACCACCAGATGAAATATTATTCTCTCAAACGATATCACCTGGAAATGCATTACAAAAGAATGAGCATGCTTTATTACAAATTGAATGGATTTAATGATCCATCTTTAAAGCATGTTTTTGCTGCATCTTTACCCCCAGAGCTTCAGCCAGAGCTTCAAAGACAATTGACAGCCTTTAATCTTGACATAGCCAATGTCTCACTTGGAAAAATCTTTCAATTGACTATGTTATGCCTTGACAAGATCTGTGAACAAAAAGATTTCTTCAAAGATCTCACTGAACACAAAGAACCCTTTGCCTCAACCTACAAAAAACCCTATCTCAAATTCCAGTGCAAAGATGACAAAAAGTGCACTTGTCCAACAAACAAGAAAAAGCACTTTCAGAAACACTTCCATAGATCCTCTTCTAAAAAACCAAAGAAGCCTTACAGATACTTCAGAAAGAAGGATCCTTCCCAGTTAAGAAAGAAGAAACACACAATCGTTGTTTTATTTGCAAAAAACGTGGACATTTTGCCCGCAATTGCCCAAATAAGTCAGCAAAAGTTGTTTGTCTCATCCAGCACTTACAGCAATCTTCCATACTATCTGACAACGAAGATGTTGAATCCAACTTCTCAGAACAGTCAGAAAACAATGATCATACAACCTTCATTCTTGCAGAATCAACAGATTCCGAAACAAATGAAATTTATGTTATCTCAACTGTTCAAGAAATTAACCAAGTCCACTCCAAACCCATTGGTATTCAGTTCTTTCCAAATTGTATCATTTGGCAAAAAATAATTGGTTTGGATTTACCATACAAATATCTCCTTATAGGATTTAATATCCTTCAACTGGTAAAAAATCTCTTTATTGCACCAACATGAATTAAATTCAAACAGATGTTCATGCCTTATACAGATGTCCTTCGTCTGTATACACTATCAGATACAGCCTCTCCTTATACCTCCATTTCCTAAAAGTTTCTTAAACTTTGTCCTGAAAATCACTCACAGTTTACTCATCCATCACCACTTTGGAAAAATGAAAAGTTTTTCATACATCTTCCTTTCAAACTCAATGAAGATGTTAATCCTACAAAAGCTACCCATCCAGGGATGTCTCCAACTGATCTCTCTCTTGCCAAGCAAGAATGCACTCAATTACTTCGGCAAGGCCTCATAGAACCCACTACTTCAGATTGGGCTTGTCAAGCCTTCTATTTTGAAAAACAATCTGAATTAGTTCGTGGAAAAAAGAGATTAGTCATTGATTACCAGTCACTTAATGCTTTTCTTAAAGATGATAAATTTCCTCTTCCAAAAATCCAATCCCTATTCATCCATCTTCAAGGTGCAATAGTATTTTCAAAGTTCGATCTTAAAGCTAGTTTTTGGCAACTTGGCATTTCACCAAAAGACCGTCCCAAAACAGCCTTCTGTATCCCTGATGCTCATTATCAGTTGACAGTCCTACCCTTCGGCCTCAAAGTTACTCCCTCATTATTTCAAAAAGCAATGGTTAAGATCTTTTCTTCGATCCTCCATCATGCTTTGATCTACATTGAATGATATCTTGTTGTTTTCACACAACCACCAAATACATCAACAGCTCCTTTCAGATTTCCTAGAAATCATGCAGACACATGGCATCATGCTTTCTAAAAAGAAAAGCAGCATAGGAAAGGAATCTATTTATTTTCTTGGCATGGTCTTAAAAGATGGACACTACCATCCAGGACCACATATTGTAGCTGAATTATTAAAGTTTCCAGACACGAACCTCAACAAAAAGCAAATACAACAGTTCCTTCGAATTGTTAATTATGTCATGCATGCTTAAAAAGAAGCCTCCACCATGGGCCCCGACAGAAGTAGTAAAGCAACTAAAAAAGATAGCCCAGTCACCTCCTCCACTCAAAATTCCCACTACTGGCCAACGCATTCTCCAAATAGATGCTAGTGATGAATTTTGGAGTGCCATCCTTTTGGAAAAGATAGGTGACACAGAGTCCTATTATGCTCATGCAAGTGGATAGTTCAAAGACTCAGAAAAGAATTATCATATAATCTACAAGGAAATTCTCGCAGTAAAGTATGGAATCAAGAAATTTGAATTTCATCTAATCAGCCACAATTTCCTCATCAAAATGGACAACAGTTCTTTTCCAAAGATTTTTTACTTCAAGAACAAATTGCTTCCTGACAAACAATTACTCAATTTAAAGACATGGTTTGCAAAGTATGATTTCACAGTCCAGTACATCAAAGGTGATAAAAATCTTATCCCTGATTTTCTTACCTGTCCATCTATAAATAAACTTGTTCTCATCTCTTCCATCAAAACCATCCCAGTTATAGCCATGAACCGATCACTTCCCAAGCTTTAACTCAAAAAGCTTTCCCTTTAAACCTTACTTTCATATCAGCCTTCCAAATCTAGGACTTTTTAAAGAAATGCCTTTACAGGTATTTCATGAATGTCCGTAGAACTAAACTAGAAAGATTCCCCTCTTCATGTTTAGAACACTTGTTTCTCACTGGTTTCACCATCATCCCTTGCCTCACCATCTCTGAAGATGAGTTATGGTACATGTGGTGCCTTACAGTCCTATTTGCTACCAAACTTGTTTTACCTGTCCAGCCAACCCTTAGGCATATCTCCACACCAGATCATGCATCCATACTTCTTTGGACTCTCTTTGAATGGTTTTCACCACTCACCTGGTGGCGTAAGCAATTGCAGAATATTTCTAACTTTCATCAGTTAGATAGAATTTCATATCAAGAAGCAGATATGTTTACTTATGTATTCATAGTTCACAGACCATATTTCCAACACCCTGAAACCAAAGACTATCGGACACAGGACATGGCATATGAATGGAAAACATTCCCACATCCTTTCCCTCTCAACCATGATCCTACAATCATCTCCACTCTCAAAGCCTATTTGTTAGAACTCAACAATGTCCAATTTGTCCCTACAAACATCCACTATACATCTATTGATTGGTCCATCTCACACTCTTGAAATTATACATCGAATCCAGACGTGTACTCCAGGATCTAGTTCCAGTCCTCATGGAATTCTTGTTCGTGAACAAAGACCCGACTATACCAATGTTCTCTTCCAAGATGACCCGACTATACCAAGATTTTCAATCCTTACTTTCATCACCAGAAGCCCAGTATTCAGTCATTGAGCCAAGTTCTTCTCCAACTCCAGCACAAAGAAAAGAAATTCTAGAGCTAGATAAAGACTATCTGATTTACCAAGAGATTCACAAGGCAAGAGAAGATTATGAAAATGAAACCGGTGACGTGTCTCCATCCAGATTTCCCTCCACTCCGTGATAGCTTCACATGGCTACAGAGTCATCTGGGAATCTCGGATTTTCCTGCTTTTGTTTTTACAGGGGTCATGTCCTGTCTAAAGTGTGCTTTTGCTTTTTATGCTTTTAAGAGTGAATTATTATCGTTTGCTTTAAAGAAAATATAAGGGTCCTGTCTTATTTTTGCTTTTATAGCTCTATTTAAGAGCTCTTTTGTCTTTGTAAAAATCATATTGCCATCAATAACATTTCACAGTTTTTCAAAAACTCTATGGCTTACTAAGTTTCTCTTCTTCTTCTAAGTGACGAAGAAAACACTTGGGTTAATAAATTAAGAGCGTTCATCTCTATTTTCTATACTGAGTATGCTTTACACTTGCCTTCTTTAAGGATCCTGTGTATCAGAAAAGTCCTGATTTAAATATAAAACCAATTTAAAATAAAACTATTTTCTCACAACGTTCACCCTCTTTGGAGGTCAAAGGTGACCTATTTTTGGGTGGTATCATGATCAATGGTTTTTCCTTTTTTGGATTTTATATCTCAAGAAATAGGTATATCGGTTAGAAACCAGAAATTGCGAACTACTAGTCTAAAGGATAGTCTTAGCACTATCATAGTTCAGGTGTAACAACGCCACGTACCTTACCAACCCTGTGGTATCAGAGCCAAGGCCCGAGGGTGAGGGTAGAGTAAATGATAAGCTCTTATCCCACATCGCTGGCAAGCCAAAGCTCCTGGTCGCTTATAAGCGCTGGGCAGTCCTTGCCCTTTGAGAGCTCTTTTGGGGCTGAGTTAGGCTCGGCCCAAGTTGCTCTACCCTCACCCTCGATTTACGACAAACAAAACCTTGATCCAATGCCTAAGAAAACATGAGCCAAAGGTATAGAGAATGATATGAACGCCACACTCAAGAAATAGATGAGAAGGTGAGTGATAAGTCTAAATTTGGAACGCCATAAGAATGTAATTTCTTAAAAAGAATCAAAGAAAGAATAATCTTTCAAATTCAAATAACATTAATTTCTAACCCCCCTCACAGCAAGGTTGCTGAGTTTAAATAGGTTAAAAGAAACCCAAGATCCTAAAAATACAAATGAAAACATTGGAACAACCCTCCAAGTAGGTTGTTGAGTTTAATGCTATCTTTGACAAACTTAATGCTAGCCTACTATAATTAATGCATCATTGACAAACTTAATGTTAGCCTAGCATTATTGATGGTAAACTTATCTTACACATTGACAAACTTGAAACAAAACAAACAATGAAGTTGAAAAACAAAGGAGTCGTTGAAAATCCCAAGTCTAAACAAGCTGCAATGCATTGGTCATAACTCCTTCTAGAAAACTCCAAATCTAGCTCTGTAAAATGAATTAGAAAGCTAACTTAATTATCTTTCCAACGGTATATAGCATGCACATTACATCTAGCTTAATCAGTACCAATTGTATTTCGAATTTGACCTTTCTGCATTTGATATAAATTATGTATTTGGCTGCCCAATAACTTGAATAATGTCCACAATGCCTTGTCTTCTCTTCAAACCCAATTCATGATGTCTTGCATCTTGAATTGCATTTTCAATCCATATTTTCTTAATTAATCCATTTAAAGTAACTTGCATCTTTTTTGCTCTATCTCTTGTAATTGGGCCTCCATGAATGTACAAAGGATCACTTGAAGCTTTAATAGTATTCCCTTGATGGTTCTCATCATTCCCCCTCTCCTCAAAAGGATTCGTCCTCGAATCTTCATCTACATCGAAAGGAGAAAGATTAGAAACATTAAAAGTAGCACTCACATTATACTCACCAGGAAGATCCAATTTGTTGGCATTGTCATTGATCCATGCAACCACTTGAAATGGACCATCTCCTCTTGGAAGCAACTTGAAACGCCTTATAGCCATGAATCGTTCACTCCCATTCAAAGCTTTAACCCAAAAAGCTTTTCCTCTAAATCTCACTTTCCGATCAACTTTTCAAATCCAAGCCTTTACAAAGAAATTCCTTTATAGGTATTTTATGAATGTTCATAGAACCAACCCAGAAAGGTTTCGTTTTTTATGTTTAGAACACCTATTCCTCACTGGCTTCACCATTATTCCAAACCTCACCATCTCTGAAGATGAATTATGGTACATGTGGTGTCTCAAGTTCCTATTTGCTACAAAGCTTGTTTTTCTTATCCTCCCAAACCTCAGGCATATCTCCACCCCAGATCATGCACCTACACTTCTCTAGACGCTCATTGAATGGTTTTCACCACTCACTTAGTGGCATAAGCAATTGCAAAATTTATCTAACTTCTATCAGTTAGATAGGATTCCTGAACAAGAAGCAGATATGTTTACTTCGGTATTCATAGTTCACAGACCATATTTGCAACATCCTAAAACAAAAGACTACTGAACACAGGACATGGCGTATGAATGGAAAATATTCTCTCATCCTTTCCCTCTTAATCATGATCCAATAATCATCTCCACTCTCAAAGCCAATTTGTTAGAACTCAACAATATCCAACCAGTCCAGCAAACATTCACCATACATCCATTGGTCCTTCCCATACTCTTGAAGTTATACCAAAAACCCAGATATGTACTCCATGATCCAGTTCCAGTCCTCATGGAATCCTTGTTCATGAACAACGACCTGATTACACCAATGTTCTCTTCCAAGACGCCCAAGACCCTTGGGAAGACTTCCAATCTTTATTGCCAACACAAAAAACTCAGTACACGGTCACTGAACCAGGTTCTTCGTCCACTCCAACTCCAAGAAAAGAAATCCCAGAATTAGATGAAGACTACCTGATCCACCAAGAAATTCAAAACGCAAAAGAAGATTATGAAAATGAAACTGGTGACGTGTCTCCATCCAGATTTCCCTCAACTTCATAACCTCACATGGCTACAGAGTCGTCCGGGAATCTTGGCTTTTCCTACTTTCAATAAATGACAGGGGTCATGTCCTGTCTAAAGTGCGTCTCAACTTTTTATGTTTTTAAGTGTGAATTATTATTTTCTTTTGTCGTTTACTTTAAAGAAAGATAAGGGTCTTGTCTTATCTTGGCTCTCCAGCTCTATTTAAGAGCTCTTCTGTCATTATAAAATGCAGATTGCCATCAATAATATTTCTAAGTTTTTATAAAACCTATGACTCACTAAATTTCTCTCCTTCTTCTAGGTAATGAAGAAAATACTTGAGTTATTAAACTAAGAGTGTTCATCTCTATTTTCGACACTAAGTATGCTCTACACTTGCCTTTTTTAAAGGATCCTGTGTATCAAAAAAGTCCTGATTTATTTATAAAACCTATTTAAAATAAAATTGTTTTCTCACAATGTTCATCCTCTTTGAAGGTCAGAGGTGACCTGTTTTTGGGTGGTATCGTGATTAATGGTTTTTTTTTCGGGTTTTATATCTCAGGGATTATGGGTATATCGGCTGGAAACCAGAACTTGCGGACTACTGGTCCAAAGGATAGTCTAGCACTATCATAGTTCAGGTGTAACGATGCCACGTACCTACCCCCAGTGGTATCAGAGCCATATCGGCTGGAAACCAGAACTTGGAGACTATTGGTCCAAAGGATAGTCTAGCACTATCATAGTTCAGGTGTAACAATGCCACATACCTACCCCTAGTGGTATCAGAGACAAACGAACTTGTCAGAGATGGTATCATGGTTTAGTTCTCAAGTATTCTTATTCAAGACCTAGAAGAAACTCTTTCAAAAATGGCATCTTCCTCTTCTTCATCTGAAATAGGTTCATCAAAATCCTCTCTTATTTCTCTCTCTTCTACCCTTTCCTTACCTCGTTCTTGTCATAAACATGTAGCCTCAAAAATAGAAAATCTTGTTGAGTACTCGTATATTCATGAATCTGCTCAGATTAATGAATCTCAGTTCCCAGTTATGAGTCCTTACCATCTTTACAAACAAAAAACTTCTTTCACTCGCAGTATTAGAACCCTGATTTCTAATAAGCGACCTCTTCCTAAAGAGTACATCCAGTCTTCAAGACTTAATCAGTGTGCTCTTCAAGCCTCTCAAAGTAAACAATATGTCACTATAGATATACCGACAGATCTCGTAACCAACTGGAAATGAAAAGGGTATTATCCTCACCTTACATGGCAGAAAAGGCTTACCCGTCACAGCCTGAATTGCTCTCCTTGACACAAGGTTCAAACAGTATCAACATGTTGTTATTGGAACTGTTCTAACCACTCTCCATGCTGGAAGTATCTTGTTAACCTTCTACCCAAATTTCAACATGTCTCTAGAAGATCCCAACCTTCCAACAACACTGAAAGTCCAAATCCAACTTCAAGGAGCATAAAAAACATCTACTTCCAAAATATCCACACTCCATCATCAAATAATGTATCGATTACAAAATCATGCACTAGATCTCCCAACTGCACAAACAACCAGTTATGCACTGATGATCCTTGCAGACACAGATACAATTCCAACCATAATCCAAATTCCCAAACAAATTCAAAAGCAAGAGTTGCTCAAACTCATTCCTTTATAATGGCTTACCAACTATGAGCAATTCCATCAGAATTCAGAACCTGTCCAGACTTCTCAAGCTGTCTTCGAAAGAAGACCAGATGGACAACTCAAGTTGTCTTTTCAGACTCTAAATAAACCAAGTTTAGATCCTCTACGGCTCTCTTATATTGCTATGATAACAGCAGTTTCTACTGGCCAAGAATCGAATCTTCCAATCTATGGATTTTCCTCAGAAGGGTATCCAGTATATCCTGACAAAGTCAACAGTCATTTCTTATGGGATGTTCCAGAAGCCCATATGTGTAATCCTGATTGTCCCTACTTGGATGACACAGATGATGACGAAGACTTTGAAATCATGAGAAGACAGAGAAGAAGAAAGAAAAAGTCTTCTATTCCTAAAACTTCGTGCCGGCTCTATTCTTCAGGACCACCGGATGATCCAGAGTCAAATCAACCTTTACCCGTCTACAAGCAAGCACTCGGCCAAATAAAAAAGAAGTCTTTATCTCAACCTATCCTTATCCAACAACAAATCAAGTCATGCTTGATGTTCTCATCTTCTAGCCAATCATACCAAGAATCATTTCCTATACTCGAAAGACACACAGACCCCCAAACCAAAGTTGTTTCTCAACCCTATGTCCAATCTCCAATCACAACCTCTGGAGCACCTGAAGCACCAAAGCAGTATGAGGCAGTGCTAAATTGGCAAACCCAAAATGCCAGTGCTCAGAATCAAGCTCTCCACCATCTTGTAAAAAAGATTGACAAAGTGGCATCATAAGTGTCACAAACAGAAACAAAGGTGGACACAATTAATGCTCGGCTTGAACAAATTTTTTCAAATTTGCAACACTAAATCTCTGAATTAGATATCGATCTTAGAACAATGACTAACAATCGTATTTGGTCCAGAATTCAATAAGAAAGAGGCAGAAATCAGACAGCTGAAAGCGGAATTAGCCAGAATTGATGCTGACAAAGCACAACCTTCCCTTTTCACCAAAACACGGTCCATACCTATACCAGCACCATTATTTACATCATATCAGCCTTTTGACAACCCTCTTAAACAGTCAACTTACGACCACTTCTTTGGTCTTTCTCATCTCCATTCCACAAATCCAAATATTTATCCAGTTCCACCGCCAAAGCCTACCACAAATCAAAAGTCAAAATCTCAAGACCACCACCAAAGGAATATCTTCAACTTCCAGAAGACTCTCCAAAAGTAACTCCTAAGCCTCCAAAGAAAGACAAAGCTCCAGCTTACCAATACCATTACCAGCAGATTGAGTACCAAAACAATGACTCACGTTCAACATCAGATGATAATTTACCCTCTACAGATACTCCCAGCTCATCTGAACAAACTTCTTCAGACTCAGAGTCTTAATATGCAGACATTTCTAGTCTTCTAATGGCCACAAAAATAGAAGATCCTAGTACATCTACTCCTGTTGTCGATGAATCTTCTGATGATGATAATAATGCTGACCAAGGCTCCCAAACAGAACCGGTTCCACCAGCTCCCCTGGTTTATGAAAATTCTTCCAAACCATCTTTTACACCATGGTTTACATTTGATGACATCTCTCGTCACAAATGGCAGGCCCGACATCAAGAATTTTCTGCATAGATTGATGTGCAAATGACAAGGCCTCATGCATAATCTCATAATGTTCTCCGTGAGTTTTGTTCCGGATTCACTGGATTATTATGGGATTGGTTTGAAAGTCTAGGAGAATATAGACAACTTCAGTTGATTCAAACCATCATTCCTACAACTCTTGCAGTCATTTATGAGTAGTTTATTGGAGAACCAGCAAAATCAACTGAAGCTTCCAGAAAGGAATTCCACCAGATAAAATATTGTTCTCTCAAATAATATCACCTGGAAATGCATTACAAAAGAATGAGCATGCTTTATTACAAATTGAATGGATTTAACGATCCATCTTTAAAGCATGTTTTTACTGCATCTTTACCCCCAGAGTTTCAGCCAGAGCTACAAAGACAATTGACAGCCTTCAATCTTGACATAGCCAATGTCTCACTTGGAAAAATCTTTCAATTGACTATGTTATGCTTTGATAAGATCTGTGAGCAAAAAGATTTCTTCAAAGATCTCATTGAACACAAAGAACCCTTTGCCTCAGCCTACAAAAAACCTTATCTCAAAATCCAGTGCAAATATGACAAAAAGTGCATGTGTCCATCCAATAAAAAGAAGTATTTCCAGAAACATTTCCACAAATCCTCTTCCAAAAAACCAAAGAAGTCGTACGTATACTTCAGAAAAAAGGATCCTTCCCAGTTCAAGAAGAAAAAATACAATCGCTGCTTTAATTGCAAAAAGCACGGACATTTTGCTCGCAATTGCCCAAATAAGTCAGCAAAAGCTGTTCGTATCATTCAGCACCTGCAACAATCTTCCATACTTTCTGACAATGAAGATGTTGAGTCTATCTTCTCAGAACAGTCAGAGAAAGATGATCATACAGCCTTCATTCTTGTTGAATCAACAGATTCAGAAACAGATGAAATTTATGTGATCTCCACCATCCAAGAAATTAACCAGATCCATTCCAAGCTTACTGGTCCTTCGGTAAAAATTTCAGTCATCCCTTCTAAATTCCATAAACCTGTCTCAGTCTTCCTTGATACTAGCACACAACGCAGTATGCTCAATCCTAAAGTCCTTCCTCTTGATTATTGGGACAGTCATACTAAATACTTCAGAGTTGCAAATGGAAAAATTTTTGAAACCTCACTCATTACCAAAAAAACCCATTGGTACCCAATTCTTTTCAAACTGTATCATTTGGCAAAAAATCGTTGGTTCAGATTTACTAGACAAAGATCTCCTCACAAGATTTGATATCCTCCAACTGGTAAAAAATCTCTTCATTACACCAACAAGAATTAAATTCAAACAAATGTTTATGCCTTATACAGATGTTCTCTGTTTGTATGTATTGTCAGACACAACTCCCCCTTATACCTCCATTTCCCAAAAGTTCCTTTCACTTTGTCCTGAAAATCACTCACAATTTATACATCCATCACCACTCTGGAAAAATGAACAGTTTTTCATCCATCTTCCTTTCAAACTTAATGAGATGTCAATCCCACAAAAGCTACACATCCAGGGATGCCTCCATCTGATGTCTTTCTCGCCAAGCAAGAATGCACTCAATTGCTTCGGCAAGGCCTCATAGAACCTACTACTTCATATTGGGCTTGTCAAGCTTTCTATATTGAAAAACGATCTGAATTAGTTCGTGGAAGAAAGAGATTAGTTATTGATTACCAGCCACTTAATGCTTTCCTTAAAGATGATAAATTTCCCCTTCCAAAGATCCAGTCCTTATTCATTCATCTTCAAGGCGCAAAGGTATTTTCAAAGTTTGATCTTAAAGCTGGTTTTTGGCAACTTGGCATTTCTCCCGAAGACCGTCCTAAAACAGCCTTTTGTATCCCTTATGCTCATTATCAGTGGACAGTCCTACCCTAATAGTGAGAGCTTTTATCTTTAGTTCTTCAAGGAACTTTCAGAACTTATCAAAAATTCATCTTGCAGTGTTCTTTCTTCACTTATGACTCACAATCTTCTCTTCTTTCTTGTGTGTGGCGTTATTAGATTTATTATGGAAAATGATAGTTGCCCTTAGTCAAACCCCGAGTCAAACCCCAAAAACGCAAAACACTTCGTTTCACAGCTAAAGCCAAAAATGGCGCGTTTTGCTTACCAAACATTTCCTCTTTCCTTCATCGTGTCCCCTTTTCTATCTCCTTTTCTTTGGCTGCTTAAGAAGAAACAACGAATTTGCTCACATCAAGCTCAAATCATCATCTTCTTCAAAGATGCCAAGATCTTTTGCTTTTATTTTCTCCCGTAAGAAATCACAAACACTTGCCTTCAAAGATTACTACATAAACTGGTTCAACACTTTGCATTAAACAGAGAGGAGAGAGTGAGGCCGGTGAGGAACAAGTGTTCCACGCAAAGGTTAGGTTTGTGGCAGGTGGAGTAACATTGTTAAGTTCCATGAGGTAGGCTTTCCCTGATAAAGATCTCCTTATAGGTTTTGACATTCTTCATTTGGTTAAAAACCTATCATCAATGTAGACCAGAGCATGGTGGAGGATCCGGCGAAGATTGTGGAGGAAAGGATTTGCAAGATGTTTTTGGATACAGGATACCCTTCAGATGAGAAACCATGAATGGGAAGGTTCTTTTCTTGACCAGCTCTTCAGGTTGCCCAGAGGCTATAACTGGGGATTGAATAAAAGGTTTTGAGGTGACTCTGGTTTGTGGAGTTTGCTAGAAGCAAATGTTCTTGCCTTATACAGATACATTACGTCTCACACGGGTATGTCTCCTTCAGATCTTTTGCTTGCTAAGCAAGAATGCTCTCAGTTACTTCAGCAAGGTCTTATTGACAAATGGACAGAGCGCTATCCATCCACTCCATAATGACAACTTATCACCATCATCGCTTTTCATGCAATAAATATGTGCAATCCGGATTATCCTTACTTGGATGATACAGATGTTGATGACGAATTGGAAGAGGATCCCAACTTACCAACAACCCTTAAAGTTCATATCCAGCTCCAAGGAGCAGAACAAACACCCTTGGGTATGTCTCCTTCAGATCTCTTGCTTGCTAAGCAAGAATGCTCTCAGTTACTTTAGCAAGGTCTTATTGACAGATGGACAGAGCGCTATCCATCCACTCCATAGTGACAACTTGTCACCATCATCGCTTTTCATGCAATAAATATGTGCTATTCGGATTGTCCTTGCTTGGATGATACAGATGTTGATGACGAATTGGAAGAGGATCCCAACTTACCAACAACCCTTAAAGTTCATATCCAGCTCCAAGGAGCAAAACAAACACCCTCCTCCCTCTCATTCACAAATCTCTTTCTTCATCTTCTTCGCAAACCCTCCACTACTCTCATGTTGACCTCTTCCCCAGCTATTTTCTTTCCTATTACGATGCATTAAACAACGTGGCCACCCAAGAAAAACTACCTGAGCTTCTCTTCATGTCTTGGCACAACAGTCTTGAGATCACATTCCTCTTTCTTAGCAATCTCCACCCGCAACCTCGTTAAATCACTTCTTGATGAAGAAAGCAAAGAAGAAGAAGAAGACGATGATAATGAATTTTTTGATAATAGATTGTGGCAAGTGTCCATGGCGTAGAGGAATGTGTCCAAGAATTTAATGTCACAGATTGAGCAAATTGAATGTGGGTTCAGGCTGATGGTGCCGACGTTGATTGGGTGGCTTTTGAGGAACAGAGTGATGAGGGACCTGAAAGGGTTATCGGGGAGGCAATGAAAGAGGAGATGGATGATATGGTGAGTGTGTTTGTGGTTGCTAATAGGTTGAGAAAGAGTGTGATTGTCAAAATTGTTGGTTCCTTGAGTGTTCATCAAGCGGCTTTGTTTGTTGAAGGCTTAGGCCAATTTCTTTTTGCCTTAAGGGACCGGGAAATACTTGGCGAATTCAATCGATGCAAGATTCTAATTAGTTGATGGTTCTTGGGTTAATTTCAGGTCCATTTAATTTGGTTATCTTGTTATCTTTGATTGTTGACTAGGCGTTATCTTCCAGGCAAGCCATTATCTTAGAGTAATTATTTGGAAAGGCTTGAGTGAATTTCTTCTATATTCTTAAAGCAAATTTTCCTCTCAAGTTGTAGAATTTGATATGTTTTAGGATGTATTGTATGAAATTGTTATCTTAGTGAATGCGTAATCGATTTCAGTTTCCATTACTTGTATGAAATAAATGATTGTTTTACTATCCTTTTGTTTACCCAGTGTTGATACAGAGATGAGGAGCATAGCAAATGGTGTTGTTTTGATTATGATAAAACCAAAAAAAATAAATAATTCATGAAACGACATCATTTGCATTAGTTTTGGGATTTGATGATGAGAACCATCAAGGGAATACCATTAAAATTTCAAGTGATCCTTTGCACATTCATGGAGGCCCAATTACAAGAACAAAAGCCAAAAAGATGCAAGCTGCTTTAAATGAATTAATTGAGAAAATATGGATTGAAAATGAAATTCAAGATGCAAGACATCATGAATTGGGCTTGAAGAGAAGACAAGGCATTGTGGGCATTATTCAAGTTATTGGGCAGCCAAATACACAATTTGTATCAAATGCAGAAAGGTCAAATTCGGAATAAACACTGTATTAATTGAGCCAGAAGTAATGTGCACACTATATACCGTTGGAATGATAATTAAGTTAGCTTTCCAATAAATTTTACAGAGCTGGATTTGGAGTTCTCTAGAAAGAGTTATGACCAATTCATTACAGCTTGTTCAGACTTGGGATTTTCAACGACTCCTTTATTTTTCAACTTCATTTGTTTGTTTTGTTTCAAGTTTGTCAATGTGTAAGGTAAGTCTACCATCAATGATGGTGGGCTAACATTAAGTTTTTCAATGATAGCATTAATTATAGTAGGCTAGCATTAAGTTTGTCAAAGACAGCATTAATTATGGTGGGTTGGTGAAGACTTTTGAAGCATCCTTTGACAAACCTACTTGGAGGGTTGTTCCAATGTTTCCATTTGTATTTTTAGGATCTTGGGTTTCTTATAGCCTATATAAATTCAGCAACCTTGTATGTAAGAATATTAGAGATTAATGTTATTTGAATTTGAAAGATTATTCTTTCTTTGGTTCTTTTGAGAACTAGTGAACTTATCAAGAATTTGCATTCTTGTGGCGTTCTAAATTTAGACTTATCACTCACCTTCTTATCTATTTTTTGAGTGTGGCATCAATATCATTCTCTATACCTTTTGTTCATGTTTTCTTAAGCATTAGGTCAAGGTTTTGTTTGTCATAAATCTGTTTAGAACTTTCTTGGGAAGTTGAAACTACAAATTAAGTGTGGGTTTCAAAGTTTCATTGTGGGATTCGCATCATTTGACTTGGGGTTTGACCCGGGGCAAACATCAACACTAATTTCTTATTCCACTAGTTCTTATCTTTATAGATAAAGGGTTAAGGTCTTTATTTTATGACTGTTTGAATCTGAATTAGAACAATCCTTGGTAAAAGAACTCCATTGAGTTCTGAATCAGGTTTGATCCATTCTGAATTTATTTAGTTTCTCTAATTCCTCATAATCTTATTTCTTAATTTTCATTCGAATCCATAAACTTATTTTCTTTAATCCTTCTTTTCCATAACTTTGCCTTTTATGAATTGTTTTTCCAAACCTAATCTTATTTCAAATTGACTCTTATGATTAAGAATTGGTTGACTAGGAGTTTTCCTTTCTCTCTCTTAGCTATAGTAGTTGTTAATTGACCCAATTGATTTTCAAGCTTTAGAATAGCTTGAATGCTTGATTGTAAGGCTTGTTAAGTGAACTGTATGAAATTTTCAAATGTATCCTCTGCATAAGGTTTTCTTTATTGGTGTAATAAATTGAGACATAGGTTGTTGAATAGGAGGATCTGCTTGATTAGGAGAGAAAAATTGTTGATTGAGCTAGGTGATTCCTTCAATTAGGATTATATATAGGTGAAAATGGGCTATTGAAATATTTTCTATATAATTGTCAGCCATGTACCCAAGGATGATCTTGTGAGGATCAGCATGGGCCATGACCCCCTGTAGAAAAAATAAAAAATAATAATATTCGATATTTCATACTAAAATAAATTGATATTAACAAAATACCCATCTTGTAGACTTGTACACTATCATTTAGTCATAGAATTAAAAAGAAAAATACCCATAGAATTGTCAGCCATGTACCCAAGGATGCTACATTTTATTTACCATGTTTTCCTTTTGTAATGCCAAATGGATGTCCTGCATCAATTACATTTATAGTGAATAAATTTGAAAATTGGAGAAAAGTTAATGGTGGGAAAAAAAATTTGCATTCTCGATTCACATGGGGAATCATATAATGCCGCTATAAGAAGTTGTGCAAATTTAATAAATCCATCTTGAATGTTCAAACTATAGAAGTTGTGCAAATTTAATAAATCCATCTTATCATTCACTCTACCCTCGCCCTCGGGCCTTGGCTCTGACACCAACTTGGGCCGGGCCTTGGCTTTGACACCAACTTAGGCCGGGCCTAACTCAGCCCCAAAAGAGCTCTTAAAGGGTGAGGACTGCCCAGCGCTTATAAGCGACCAGGAGCTTTGGCTTGCCAGGGATGTGGGAAAGATCTTATCATTCACTCTACCCTCGCCCTTAGGCCTTGGCTCTGATACTAACTTGGGTCGGGCCTAACTCAGCCCCTAAAGAGCTCTCAAAGGGTGAGGACTACCGGCTGAAGACTATAGTTAATGATATTTGGTGGTTACATTTCAATCAATAGCTTATAGAGGACATGATGAGGGTGTAAATTTAAGGAATCGGAGAAATTTCATTGAATTATTAAAACTTTTAGCAACACATAATGTTGATGTTGCTAAAGTAAACATGCCAAGTATACTTTAGGGTCGTCAATTGAAAAAGAAAATTTGCAATCTTCCTAACAAAGTAAGGGAGAAATTTTGTGAGGAAATTGGGATTCAAGGTATTGTATTCATTGTTGATAAGGGGAAGCCACTCCTTGGCTGTTGAATAGGGTCAACTGTGGTTGGAACGTCAGGATTCACAGCCTAAAACTTTTTAATGCACAAGATCCTCAAAAGAGGCGAGTGCAGAGCATACTCATTATAGGATTGAAATGAACTATTATGAGAGTGTTGTTTTTCAAGGAAAATAGAGGAAAAGGAAGAAGCTTTACAATGCCATGTTATAAAACACGATTTTATTTCATTCCAAAATGAGTTCTGAATACAAACTGAGATAAGCTCTTCTTATATAGAAGAACTCCTATAAAAATGATAAGACATGACCCTTATCATTTTGCAAAAGTAACAACATAATTATGAAAGGGATAGGACAGGACCCCTATCTTCCTTAACTTAAAGAAAAAACAAACTTTAGACAAAATGATTACAAAGTAAAAGTAAAAGCAATTACAAGTAAACAAAAGCTTAAAGAGGCAGCAATCACGAGACTCATAGATAGGATCATCATTGGCTATGAGAGGGGGACAGGTTGTCAACATCGCTATCGACTTCTGCGAAAGGTTCCTTCCACCAAGGCAGCTGGGCATAGTATTAGAGAGTTGGAGAATTTGTTGGTGGAACTAAACTTGTTGAAGGTGCATCAGATGCTTCTGCGGGATGCAAGATTGGAGTGAATTCTTCCTAAGGATCCTGGGAATCTTGGAAAAGAATATTGGTATAATCTGGCCTTTCTTCCTTAATCAATATTCCAATGGATGGTGAATTGCTGGGTGAGGGTATTTTAGCAGTAGGAATGACCATAAGTTCATGATGTGGACCGAGGGAGGTATGTTGAATGTTAGTTGGTGTGGGCTAAACATGGTTTAGTTCAAGGATGTAGTTTTTCAGGGTAGAGACAAGGTTAGGGTCATGTGTGAGGGGAAAGCTATGAGGGACGATTTTCTACTTATAAGCTTGATCCTATGTCTAGAAGA
Organism: Citrus medica; assembly: GCA_002013955.2. Classification (NCBI taxonomy): domain Eukaryota; kingdom Viridiplantae; phylum Streptophyta; class Magnoliopsida; order Sapindales; family Rutaceae; genus Citrus; species Citrus medica. The sequence continues at coordinate 250,549 of MKYO02002450.1, forward strand.
GTTTAGTGACAGGGTGTTGAAAATAGGGACGGTGGACAATGAAGATGGAGGTGAATTGTTCACCTTCTTGATCAGGGAGAAGATTGAGGTGATGGTGATTTATGATAAGGCTGAGTTATTTTCTCCATCAGGGGAGAGGAGAGAACCATTCAAAAAGAGTCCATAACAGGGAATGGGCTTTGGTTGGGTAGGTGAGATGCCTAAATATTGCTTGTACAGGAAAGATGAGCTTAGTAGCATATAAAATAGTGAGGCACCATAGGTACCACAGTTCATCTTCTGTGATATCTCTGGAGGGATCAATGGTAAGTCTTGTGAGAAAAAGATGATCAAGGTGAAAACTAGGAAAACTAGATGACTGAGTATGATATATGTTCATAAAGTACCAGAAAATAAATTTCTTAGCAAAGTCTTGGATTTGATAGGGACTGGAAAATGTGAGATTATAAGGGAAGGATTTCCTTATAAGAGTTGAGTTTGGTAAAGAAGAATTCATGAAGATTACTAGTATTGTAACAAATGAGGAGATAAGAGTAAGAGTGGTTGAGGATGGAGGTCTGGATAGCAAATCAAGAATGAGATTTTGATCTCCCTTGATATGCTGGACTGAAAAATCATATTTGGAAATCCATGTCTTAAGACGGAGAAGGTGTTTATCTGGAAGTGTCTTATTTTTTAAATCAATAATCTTTGGAAAAGAGGAGTTGTCCAATCTGACAAGAAAATTATGGCCAATGAAATGAAATTCAAACTTTTGAATTCCATATTTTACGGTTAAGATCTCCTTGTAGATTACGTGATAATTTTTTCGATTCTTTGAATTGACCACTGGCATGGACACAATAAGCTTCTTTTTTGTCACTGCACCCCAATACTCATCACTTGTGTTAGTTTGGAGCATGCGTTGTCCTTCAGTGGGGATCTTTAATGGAAAAGGATGCTGAGTAATCCTTTTTAGATGTTGAACTACAGCAGTCTGAGAAGGTCCCCAAGATGGGGTAGATTTCTTAAGCATTTTTTACAGCTGGCTGGTGTGGATGCCTAGAAATTGCTAAATTTATTTTTTTGGATAGGTGTTCATCAAGAAAATGGACCAGCTCTTGAGCTATGTGTGGACCAAGGTAATAATGGCCATCTATAATGACCATTCTAAGAAATTCTACATAATCCTGGCCTAGGATGCTCTTTTTCGTCAGAAAGTATGATGCCATGTGAATCCACAATCTTGAGAAAGTGGGAAAGTAAATCTTGATAGGAGTCATGGTCTTTAGAAAACAAGAGCACATCATCTATGTAGATAAGTGCATGGTGGAGTATGGGTTTAAGGCCAAATGGCCTTTTGAAAAAGTGAGGGTGCTACTTTAAGTCCAAATGGCATTACTTTCCACTGATAGTGGGCATTTGGAATACAAAATGCAGTTTTGTGACGGTCAACATGATGAATTCCTAGTTGCCAGAATCCAGCTTTAAGATCAAATTTGGAAAAGACCTTGGCATCATGTATATGGACAAACAAAAACTGAATTTTTGGCAAAGGGAACTTATCATCTCGAAGGAATCAGTTAAGAGGTTGATAATCTATGACAAGACGTTTTTTGCCTCGGACTATTTTGGACTGTTTTTTCCACATAGAAGGCTTGGCAAGCCCAATCTGAATTTGTGGGCTCAATAAGCCTTTGTTGAAGCAATTGAGAGCATTCTTGTTAGGCTAGTTTAAGATCAAATGGTGTCATACTAGGATGAGTAGCTTTGGTAGGATTGATGTCTTCGTTAAGCTTGAAGAGTTGTATTTTTCCACAATGGAGATGGATGTGAAAATTGGCTATGGTTTTCAAGACAAAAAGGAAGAAATCGATTTTTGAATGAGTCATATGAAAGGGGAGAGTTTGAGATTGAGGACAATCTTAAGATATCAGTGTATGGTTGAAACATTTGTTTATACCAAATCCCAAAGGTTGTAATGTGAAGGTTTTTAATCAGGTGAAGTATGTCAAACCCAATTAAAAGATCCTTATCAGGGAGATTGGATCCAATAATTTTTATCCAAAGAACACAATTTGGAAAAAATTGAATGCCAACTGGATTTTTGGTGATTAGATTGGTTTGGAATAATTCACCATTGGCTGCTCTGAAGTACTCTTTATGCTTTTCCCAAAAATGAGATGAGAGAATGGGTGGATTGAGCATACTTTTTTGTGCTCTCGTGTCAATGAATCCAATGACAGAAATTGGTTTGTCGAACTTTTCAGGTAAAAGGTGGATTTTAATTGAAAGAATTGGTGTGACTGGCTGGGTTTTTTGGATTTGTTGGATGGTTTGGATTATTGAAACACTTTCTGGATCAGAGTGATCTTCTGTAAGAACAAAAGCAGTTTGCTCGTCATAATCTTCCTGCTCTGAAAAGAAATATTCAACATCATTATTGTCAGAGAGCAACAAAGAACCTAGGAGATGTTTAATGAGACGAACTGATTTGGAAGGGCAGTTCAGACAGTTTCTTGCGAAATGCCCTTTTTTCTTACAAATGAAACATCGGCTGCTTTTTTATTTGGAGGATTGGGTATGATCATTTTTTCGGAAGAAGCGGTAGGGTTTTTTAGGTCTGGATGAAGTGCGGTTTTTCCTGTGTGGGTGTCGGTATTTCTGGAAGTGAGATTTTTTCTTGGTTGAACAAGTGCAATCTTTATCACTTTTACACTTGATAGAGAGATGAGGTGTTTTGCAAGCACTTTTGAATGGCTGGTTGTTTTCCATCAGATCCTTGAAAAACTCTTTTTGTTCACAGAGTTTTTCCAAACAATTTACTACCAACTAATAGATTTTACCTAAAGAAAGGTTGACAATAATCATTAAAGCATCAGATGAGGATTGTGGTGTAGGAAGGTCAAGTGCATGGTTTTGTAATCGATACACCAGCTGGTGGTGTAACGTTGCCATTTTTTACGAAACTATTTGCTCAACTCCTTGTATTTGGATCTGAACCTTTAGAGTTATGGGTAAATTAGGATCTTCAAGGGAAAGGTTGAAATTAGGGTAAAAAGTCAAAAGAACACTTCCTGCATGTAAAGTGGTCAGGACAGTGCCAATAACTGCATGCTAGTATTCTTTGAACCGGGTGTCTAGCAGTGCTAGCCTGGCTATGACTGGTAACCCTTTTCTGCCATGAGGAGTGAGGATCAATCGGACTCCCCCAAGATGGAGATGAATATATCCTTCTCTTTTCCAATTAGAGATAAGATCCATTGGAATCTCAAAGGTGACATACTGTTCCGATTGTGTTGCTTGAAGAGCACATTGATCCAATCGAGATGACTCGACATATTCTTTAGGAGCAGGTCTTTTGGTTGAGATCAAAGTCCTAATACTCTGGGTAAAGGAGTTTGGTCTTTGATATAGTTTGTATGGGCTTATGAGAGGCATGGAAGATTCACTGATCTATTCAACAAAGTTTTCTATTTTTTAGGCAAGGTGTTTAGTACAGGATCTTGGAAGAGAAAGTGATGAAGAAAGAGTAACAGGAGCAAGATTTTCCAAGTTGGATGAAGAAGCCATTAGAGAAGTTTTTTCTCTATTTACCAATTAAACAGACAGATTTCATAATTACCACTCGGGGACAACCACTACCACCCTATTCAACAGCCAAGGAGTGGCTTCCCCTTTTTGGGTGGTAGTGGTTGTCCCCGAGTGGTATAAGGTATTGTATTTGCTTGATAGAATGCTACCCTACTTTTAAGGGGTGAAAAATGCACAGCTAGGAAAATTTTCCCTTATCTAAGCAAGTGTCAGTAGGGTGCAATCCAAAGATAAGATTCTTCCTACCTAAAAAGATGAAGAATAATAAAAAAAAACCAGAAGGCGCAACTTTAACTTTTCGAAGCGTCGGATAGTCATCTGAGTTAATTAGAGTGTAGATGAGAGTGACAATAAAGCTCCACCTAAAACTCAAAATTAGAAGTCCATAATGGCTACCTCCGTTGCAAAGCCAAAACTATGTTAGATGAGCTTTATATGTCTCATTAAGGGGAATTCTGGAATATCATCTTACCACAACTGTTATAGTTTCCACCCTACAGTAGGCCAGACAAAAGGGAGACCATATGAAAGATATTACAATAAATCTCTCATGATTCACAAATGGAACCCTCCAAATTGATCAAATCTTGAAAACTTTTTTCAGCAACGCTACAATAAAACATGAGAATCAACGCAATTAAAAATTATAAGTTTTGGTATGATTGAATTTATTTATAAGTTCTAATACGTCAAAGCATGAGAAATCGGTATGCTTATTACCTAACTTGAAATATTTTTTTTGAAATATTTGTCCTTTTCTGTTATACTCTTAGTTGGAACAATCACCACCTGAGCTAATTAGTCTTAGTTGAAAGGGAAATGATGAGAACAAGATTGATAAAGCTCCACAAGATCCATTAGGCATCCATGGAGGTCCAATGACAAGGGAAAAAAACCATGAAAATGAAGAAAGCATTAAATGGATTAATTGAGCACATCTCAAATTTATGCCTTATCTGAGACACTAATCTGCCCAAATTAAGAATTCAAGATAGTCAATGCTTTTTCAATATTATTTAAACTTCTAAGTTTGATTTGAAGTGAATTGCATGAAGAACAAATAAATCTTATCAAATTAGGAAGAGAAATCAAGCAAAACCTTGTTTCCTAATCTGTTTTGGAAACAAGATCTTTTATTTCCTTTTTACCTTAGGATCAACCAAATCTTTTATTTCCTTTTTACTTTAGGTTATATTTAGCAATAAGAAAAACCTTATTCCATTAGTAAAATGCAACTATATAACCCTATTGGAAATTTTATATCAGAGTTTATAATAATAATGAGAGCTTTTCTCTTTAGTTCTTCAATGAACTTTCAAAACTCGGCAAGATTTCATCTTATGGTGTCCTTTCTTGACTTATAACTCACAATCTTCTTTTTTTTTTATCTTGAGTGTGGGTCGAGGTCTTAGTTTTGTGATTATTTAAATCTAAATTAGAACAATCCTCAACAAAAGAACCTCATTGAGTATAGGTCTCACTTATCATTATGAGGTTCACATCAGGAAGAACAAACCACTATGGTTTAGGGAGTATTATATGTGCAATATGCTTATTATTTAACATTATTACACACAAATTACTTTTGAGAAAGTTTGTGTTCTCTATTAAAGAAATCATTTGTTCTTACATGAGCATTTACCTTTAACAAAGACCTAGCATCGTGCAAGCCCACATGAGAAGATCATGACCTCAAATATAGCAAATTATAAGTTTCATTCTGAAGCATCACAAGAGGATTGATGAAAAATTTCATTGCGACAAGATGCATACATGTGATAGCTAAGCAATAAAGGGAAGAAACAACGATAGAAAATCCCCATGAGGCAAAACAACCGAGCAAAAATGAAAAGCACTACAAAATAATCAAATGCAATGCCTGAAGAAAGGCCATTAGCTCAAGACCTAACGAGGGTTGTCAATTTAACAAGGAAAACAGTCACGTTCTTTTCTTTAATGCAATTTAATTTTCTCATCTAGCTATAATATTCTATAGTGTAAAGTCAGCATAGTGAAAGACCAATTGAGATTAGAAATGTGGTAAGATCAGTGTACCAAAGAAATCTAAAAATATAAAAAGGGACAATGACCCATAAAGTGTGCACACTTATCTAGACAGTTACCACTTTAAACCAAGTGGAATTGGATGATCTTGAGCATGCATTGCCATCCCTCCAGGGCACAAGTTATACTACCCTATGAGCAATGTGCAAATAAGCATGTCATGGCCTTACGAGCAGTGTGCAAATAAACACGAATTATACTACCCTTCGAAGCATGAATTATATTGACCTATGAGCAGTATTTAAATAAGCACGAATTTTACTACCCTCTAATGTACGACTTATATAGTCCTTTTAAGCCAAGTGCAAGCAAGCACAAATTATATGGCCCTTTGAGCCATGTGCAAGTATGCACTATACTGCCCTCTAATCAATGGGAACAATTAAGTGATGCATAAATAGTCACATGAAATCGCCATCTAAGCAGAATTACAGATAATCACGAATTATCACCATCTGGCCAACATGCAGATACTCGTGAATTATTGTAATTTGAATAGAAGTGCAGATAATTGCAGATTTTTCCCATGTGAGCAAAAGTGCAAACACAAATTAAGTGCGAATTATCACCATTAGAATAATGTGCTGACTAGGCACAAATTATTGCACGAATCATTGCCATTAGAATGATGTGTAGATGAAGCACAAATTATTGCCATTAGAATAATGTGCTGGCTAGGCACGAATTATTGCAATGAGAATAATGTGCAAATTAAGCACGAATTATCGCCATCAGAATAATGTGCCAGCTAGGCATGAATTATTGCAATTGGAATAATGTGCTGATTAAGCATGAATCATCGCCATCAGAATAACGTGTAGATTAAGCATGAATTATCGCCATCAAAATAATATGCTGGCTAGGCACGAATTATTGCAATTAGAATAATGTGCTGATTAAGCATAAATTATCGCCATTAGAACGATGTGCAGAGTAAGTGCAAATTATCGCTATTAGAACAGTATGCCAGCTAGGCATGAATTATTGCAATTAGAATAATGTACTGATTAGGCGCGAGTTATCACCATTAGAATAATGTGTGGGTGAAGCATAAATTGTCATGATCAGAATAACGTGCCGACTAAGGATGAATTATCACCATTAGAAAAATGTGCCAACTAAGCATGAACTATCGCCATTAAAATAATGTGTAAAGTGCAGATAAAGCACGAATTATCACCATCGAAACAAAGTGCATTCAAGAAAGAATAATTACTAATTGTGCAAAAGTTCATTCAGGCACGAATAATTACCAATTGCGCAAAAGTGCATTCGAGCACAAAATTACCAATTGCGCGAATTGACGTATGAGCAAACGTGCATCCTAGCATGAACGATTGCCACATATGCAATTTCAGATGGGTGATTTCCACCTTTCCTGAAAGAATGCATAAATAAGCATCTCAAGTGGTCATACGTTGATGCTATGCATAAAGTGTGTGTACTGAGACATATTGCCAAATACGATAACCATTTAATTGTGAAACCGGACATGCAGAAGTCATCTAGGCAATTTAACTTGCCTCAAGACAAAAGCTAAGCAGCTGCCAACGGAAAATTGCCACAAAGGAAAAAATAATTAACAAGGGACAAGCGTGTTTATAGACTACTACTAAGTGTGAAGAATTGCTCTGGAAGGAAGAATATATTGAAGCTGCAAATCAGTCTTTGTACAACAAGGTAAATGATACGAACCCGGTCAAGAACTGATGCGACCCTAATTAATTTAGTCTGCAAGATCGAATCTAAACCAGGAATTGAATGGAACCACGACCCAATGCTTAATGAAAGCACAAACCTTGGTATGCGAGGATGCCACACCAACTATGGATGGTCTGATTGATAAGTTAAGAGTTTGAACGCCATGAAAATTTGATAAGTTCAAAGAGTCTGTATAAGAACCAAAGAGAATTAACCCTCTCACCAATTGCATCAAAACTAATCTCTATTTATTGGATACGAGTACATTATATAGGGTTGGTTACAAGAATTTTTAGAAATAAATCCTAAATCAAAATCAAATCGGAATTTGAATCTAAACAAATAGGAAAGAATCTAAATCAAATTAGAATCCTAATTGGCTTAAATGCCTTACATCAATTAAAATGGAAACTAGGTGATTAAAATCGAAATAACTGATTTGTTTCTCTAATAGCCTCCTCAAGAAACGAGAAAGTATTCAAAAAAAGAAAATAATATATTTTCCCACCATAATGTGCAAGCCAACTTCCAATTTCATGGAAGTGATTATTTGGAAACTTCAAGAGCCTGAATCATGCATTTTTCATGTGCGATTCTTTCAACGGGCCTCAACGAATTTGATTGAGCCTAAGTTGTTTGAATCAATCCATTAAGCACTTCTTTGAATGTCTTTGCTCGTGTTCTTATAACAAGTTCAACAGGAACTTGAATAGTATTTAAATATGTCTCATCCCACGTGCTTGTGATAGTTTTTATCCTCAATCTCATCAGTAAAGGCAAAAGCTATGAAACGAAAATGACCTACATAATGGGTATAAACATCTTCATTTAGAGAGGAAACACGAAGATATGCTTCAAAGTGATTTCTTCCTCAGACTCAATAAAATATATCGATTATAAAGGGCCCAAGTAAAGATACAACAATATCATTTAAAAAAATGATCGAACTACCTAAGTACGAAAGTATACCACTTGGGCCTACCTACAAGCCATCTAGTACATTGATGGTTGGAAAAAGACTACACCAAATGCAGCTTACCTCTAGAGTGCTGCAACTGATGCTGTCTCATCTCAAAAGGGCTACATCGGTTGCAACTTGACTTCATCATACCTCATCACTCACTCTTAAACAATGAAACTTCTAATATCGCGATCAAAATATTTCATCTCGTTGAGAAGTGGCTACGATCAATATCTTAAGATGGGCTATCACTTAAAATGCTCTTAAACAAACTCCATAATGCTCCAAAGTCTCCTAAGAGCTATTTAAGCCCAAGTGATAAGGAATATCTCTCCTCCTAAACATGAGAGGTGTAGAGGAAGAATTTTATAAAACAAAATCAGCAAGTAAAATGGTTTTCCCATGTGGACATGGCGTTAGACCTAATTAAAAAGAGGATCGATGCTTTACAATGAGTGTAAGCATGTATTTACTACTTATTTAGTTCATAAAAAGAGATCTTTGAATTTCAAAAACTAACTCCTTTCATGAGCTGAGGACATATATTGATATGGAAATTAGTCATTCGTACCACTTCGAGGGGGTTAGGATCTCTAGGGGAAATTAGGATCCCTCAAATGCAGGAACAAAGTCACCACATGGAATTAAGGACTCCTTGAGGTTGGAAACTAGGAACTCTCAATCGAGGCCATGACTTAGTCAAAAAAAACTAAGCCAGCAAGGCAGAAATGTAAGGATAAGGCTTATTATTAGAAGAGATTCACATAGAGATAGTAAAAATGGATGAAGAATTGACTACCAAACCACCAAGCACACGAAAGTAGGGGCACGACCCTCACTCTTAAAACCATGCTCCACTTTCTTCTCGAAGTGACCCAGGGATCAAATTATGGCAGTTGCACCACCATCCCATGACCTCCTAAAATACAAGAGATGAAGTCAATCACTCCTCACATTCACCAAAAAGAAGGGACCCACTCACCTAAAAATATGGTATATAATAAATACTCTGCTAACCACTTAAAGAGAGGTCAGTTCACTAGAACTTCATTTTTATGATTCAACTTGTATTCTCCAGCCACTGACTTAAGCATCATATTGGAATAACGGAAAACCCCCTTTTCTGACCCCATTCCACTGCTTTTTGTTTGCTACTATGTGTTCACGTATACCTCCATCTATTACACTTGGCTCAACCCCAGGAAAGAAAAAATCAAGTATCAACACTCAGCATAAAAATTAGCTAAATATACTTTAATTTGTCGAGCAACAAAATAAATAGAATAAACCATGGGAGAATTTGATGAACACTATTGCCACTCCTCTTCCCCTTCCTCTCTTCTATCTACTATAGCCTAGCATTTGTCTCCATGTTATATATAATGCTAGGTGACAAAGCCCATAGCGAAATCCCTGTTGGATTTTGATTCGAAATCTTAATCGACTCTATTAAATTAAAACAATCAATTAGCTTCATTTTTAAAGTCAAAGCCACCATTACTTAATAAGTCACAAACTTACGTAAGCTAAAGAAATTAAATGTCTTCTCTTTTTAATGGCGTTGCACGTGTATTTCAATTGTGAAATTAAAATTCCTTTTGAATGCAAATTAAACTTGTCTTTACCTACTGTACACTTTAAATGACCCATGGCTTCTATTAATTCTTCAATGTATGTACTGCTCGTCCATAATCTCTAATTAATTCTGTCCAATAAAATAATTCAATAATCTAAAAATAAAAAATAAAAAATGACTAACAAATATTTATTGTTTTAACTATATTTTCGCTAGGATCCAATTTGAACTATTTAGAATTGTTCTCACCAAATTCAAGTCAAATATGATTTAATAAATAAATTTTTGTTTAAGGCGAGATTATGCTAAGTTTGGGTATAGGCGTGTTTTTCTACTATTCGGGATAGGAGGCATAGCTAAGGTGATATGAGAGGTGAACTATGATGATATAGGAGGTGAACTAAGGTATTCTGATTTGGAATATTATGGATAGTTTAGTAGAACTCATAAAAGTTAAATTAGAAAGTTGACATGAGAGCTCAAGAGAGCTCAGGGAATAGCTTTGGTGAACTCATTGATAACTCTAGAGAGCTTCTCTCTGAGGCTTGTGGTATAACTTCAGTGACCTAATATATGAAATACGATCTGGAGTAAAACCATCATAATAAGTAGAAAAATAAGTATAAAAAATAAAGAACACACAAGATTTTATGTGGTTTCTCGTTTTGGTCTACATCCATGGGAGAAATCACCTCCAATCCACATGTACGTGAAGTATTATTACATGATTTTTATTACAATATAAACAAAGCCTTATTAAAAGGTTATGGTGAATAATAACATAAAGAGATGTGGATCTTATGAAGATTAAAGAGTTTTCTAAAAGAAGAATGTGGGAAAAGGCTTCTTTGGGAGATGAGAGGACCAAGATCTTGCATAAAGGTATAAAAATGAAGAAAGAAGAAGATGAAATATCCTCTCAAGAAATAAGATCTAGGAAGAGAGCAATCCAAGAGTTAGGATAAAGCAAAAGAAGATAGATGAAATAGCCAAAATCTACCATGGAGGTATAAAAATTGAGAAAGAAGTCCTAGCTATGGAAGAAGAAGAAGAAGAAACAGTCTCTCAATAAATCAAATCTGGAAAAAGGCTTAGAGTTGGATAGAGCAAAAAGAGAGAGAGCTCCCTATCAAAATTGAACATGCAAAGCTTATATAGGAGTGTTCCTTAGGGTATTTTGATCATTTTGAACAACTTTACGAATTTCATTGGTTTGTCCTTCGCAAGTTAGGTTATCTTAGTATTTTTTTCTTTAGTCCTCTAATGGTGACACGCATGAGCTTGGGAGGTAAGAAAATCTTTAGCCTTCATAGCTGACCAAGTGGCAGGCCCTCAACATTATGGTCTTGTTACTTTTCAGGGGGCAGCAAAGGATAGCTGACGTGGTCCCCTTTTATTGCTTTGGTTAACAAATGTTTATTCCTATTGACTCTCTCTTTTAAGTCAAAAAAAGGAGATATTTTGTTCTTTCTCACGATGGTGTGCATTGTTCATGGGTTGGTTATAACCACTTAATTTGGGTTCCGATAATACCCTGTATTGTTGAACATATTTATCAAAATTGTCATTTTTCCCAAGAAGCTTATCTTCTAACTCTTTGTGAGTTATACTGCCGTTCGATCAAACAAGCTGACTCTAATTTGTTGACTTTCATTAACCACATATCATCAAGTCATTAGTCTATGTTAGCATCAAAATTTTCCCTAAACATATATTAAGAATAAAAAATGTATGTATTATATGCTTATTTTTTAACTCCTCAAAAAAAAAAGGGTGGTAATTGGATCATTTACTCATCTGGGTATAACAGAACCCCCTCTTATCCCTTCTGTTAAGGATCTTGTGTAAAAAGCATGCCCATTTGAACTCACTAAATTTTTTGCCACATCCATCTTAAAAAATAAATAATTTTTTAATAATTTCCCATTAATATGTCTTCTTCTCTATCTCATTGTGTGTGTATGTTCTCTCTCTACCATTACTTCTTGCAAATTAATCACTCACTTTTACTCTGTTTTGGCCATGGATTATTTTTCTTCTTTATTTCGATCTTTGTATCACTTGAATTGGGACATTTGTTGATTATACTTTTAAATTGACATTAAGATTTATAACTTAGTCAATTCCTAACACAAACAGTTTTATTCAAAGAGGTTTGAGCTGAAAAATTGAGAAAGAAAATATAAAGTTAATTAGGTAGTTTTATTAAAATTATTTTCATAATAAATATTTTAATTAAAGAAGAGTGTAGAGACTTAGTTGATGTAATTATTATGAGAATATTGAGAGAAGTCAATTTGAGTTTGCTTTTCTTTTTTCCCTTTTTTTTTACTTTTTAAGATCAATTTGAGATGCCTTGGCAATTGGCATCACTCGGGCTTGTCTCTCACTTGATAGACCACAAGCCTTCGTTCCTTAAGCTTGAGAAAATGGCGGCTAGGTTCCGTCTAGGAGAAACCTGTACTTGGCTTGTTATACCAGCTATGCAAACTGATATAGTCCTCATTCGAGTTGACCATCAGAATATATGTCACTGGTTTCCCGTCTATGTACAGAGTATTCTCAAAAAAGCTTTATGAAAATTACGGAAGCTGCTTTGCCAAAAACATGCATATCAAAAACACGTTCAACTCCTGACTAACGCCCAAAAATGCCTTCTCAACACATTAACAGCTAAACGGGCCAACAAAGACCGTGTTTAAAAAGAAGTTTTCAGAAAATTAGTAGAAACTTTTACATTAAAAACTTTCCCTCCAAAAACTCTTTGCTACTGAATGATAACAAGCACCATCTTTTGTTAATGCTTTAAATATAATTTATACTTTCGTTAACTCGACTAGACTTCTGAACCTGAAAGCTAAATAAAAGTAAAGAGTAAAACTACTTGCTTGCTTGCTAGTTGTTGTCTAAAGAAATTGCAAAGTTTATGTTAAAAAAAGCTTTTATTGATATTGATTTTGAGTGCAAGTTGCTCTCGATTTTTTCTCTTGCTTTCTCCCTACTCTCTTTACATAGACTTGAAAGTCTTTATATATAACTCAAGACTTTGGACTATTATTGACATTGATTACAAAAGACGAAAGCAGAAAATGACGCTTTAGATGTGGCGAAATGCCAACGATTAATTTAAATTCGGAATAAATTTGGTATTGATTGAGCTATAATTAATGTGCAAGTTATATACCATTGGAAAGATAATTACGTTAGCTTTCCAATGCATTTTACAGAACTGGATTTGGAGTTCTCTAAAAGGAGTTATGATCAATTTATTACCGCTTATTCAGGCTTGGGAATTCAAACGACTCCTTTGATTATTCAACGTCATCTATTTGTTTTGTGTCAAGTTTATCAATGTGTTAGGTAAGTCTATCATTAATAATAGTGGGTTGGTGAAGGCTTTTAAAGCACCCTTTGACAAACCTATAATTAGAGGGTTGTTCCAATATTTCCATTTGTATTTTTAGGATCTTGGGCTTCTTTTAGCCTATTTAAACTCAGCAACTTTGCTATGTATGAGAATTAAGAGATTAATGTTATTTGAATTTGAAAGATTATTCTTTCTTTGGTTCTTTTGAGAACTAGTGAACTTATCAAGAATTTATATTCTTGTGGCATTCCAAATTTAGACTTATCACTCACCTTCTCATCCATTTCTTGAGTGTGGCGTCAATATCATTCTCTATACCTTTGGTTCATGCTTTTCTTAAGCATTGCGTCGAGGTTTTGTTTGTCATAAATCTGTTTAGAACTTCCTTGGGAAGTTGAAACAACAATTTAAGTGTGAGTTTCAATGTTTCATTGTGGGATTTCATATCATTTGGTATCAGAGCTAGTTTCTAATCAGGTTTGAATGTCTTATTTATTTTGATTATCAAAAAAAAGGAGAGAAAAAAAAAGTACAAAAAAAATTACAAAAGGATTCAAGTATTTCTACTTTCATCAAATTGAAGTTTAGTTATTCATTTTCCTTGACATTGTTTACACACAATATCAATTGTGTTGCTTCGCTTGCTTGCTTTCCTTTCTTCAATTTCCTTTTCATTCTTTGTGTTCTCTTAATTTCTTTTCTTTGTTAGTGTGCTGGATTGCCATATTTGGTGTGCCACTTGGGTTTTTTTTTTCTTGATTGTGTTTATTTAGTTCAATAAAGAACTGAAAGAGAGAATTAAGTGTGGTAAAAGGCAAAAGTTTGTGAGATCATTAGAGGAAAAAAGCCAATTTGTGTGTTAAACACGAGAGTTAAGTGACAGCAAATTGAGTGAAACACATGAGGGAGTGTTGTGAGGTCTTTTTGCTAACACTCTTTTCAAATCACAAATATGTCAAAAGATCAAGAAGCTATAGACCAATCAATTATGCTCAAGGCCATGCAACAACAATTTGAGCGCATGAATCTGATGTTAGGAGAGATCCATGACACATTGGAGAGGCAAGACACTGTCGTAGCCAATCTACAAAGGGGGCAACAACCAATAGCTCCTAATGTAAGAGGTAATCAAGGGCGTGCTGCCATGGGAGAAGAAGATGGTGATGACTTAGATAATTTTGATGACCAGGCCACTGTTGACATGCGTGGAAGAGATGATAGAAGCGCAAGACGTATAGATCATGATTTGGGGAGTATCAAACTAAAAATTCCTTCTTTTCAAGGTAAAAATGATCCGGAAGTTTATTTGGAGTGGGAAAAAAGGTGGAGCTAGTATTTGATTGCCACAACTACTCTGAGGAGAAAAAGGAAAAACTAGCTGCTGTTGAATTTACTGATTATGCTATTAATTCGTGGGATCAACTTGTTTTGAGTAGGAGAAGAAATCGTGAAAGGCCTATAAAAACTTGGAATGAGATGAAGGCTATCATGAGGAGGAGATTTTTTCCTAGTCATTATTATAGGGAGCTGCACCAAAGGCTTCAAAGCCTTACACAAGGTTCCAGAAGTGTGGAAGATTACCACAAGGAGATGGAAATAATCATGATTCGAACCAACATTGAAGAAGAACGAGAGGCCACTATGGCAAGATTTTTACATGGTTTAAATCAAGATATTGCTAATGCGGTTGACTTGCAGCACTATGTTGAGTTGGAAGACATGATTCACATGGCCATGAAAGTGGAACGAAAACTGAAAAAGAAAGGTTCCACTAGAACCAATTTGGGTTCATCTTCCTCATGGATGTCAAATGGAGCAAAGATGAAAAGGCTATTTCAAATCCTAAGATTGAGCCATTCAAGAATCATAAAGGTAAATCTGATTCCCAACACTCTAGAAATAGAGATATTAAGTGTTTTAAATGTTTGGGGACAGGTCATATTGCATCTCAATGCCCAAATAAGAGAGTAATGATCTTGAGGGATGATGGTGATGTTGAAACCGAGAGTGAATCAGATGATGATCCTATGCCACCTTTGGAGGATGCTAATGATGGTGTAGAGTATCATGTTGATAGTAAATTGATGGTTGTTAGGAGTGCTCTCAATGTGCAAGTAAAAGAAGATGCAGAGGTACAACGTGATAACATCTTTCATACTAGATGCCACATCAAAGATAAGGTATGTAGTATGATACTTGATGGTGGAAGTTGTACTAATGTCGCTAGCACTAGTTTAGTTGAAAATTTGAATTTGAAAACTTTGAAACATCCTAGGCCATATAAGCTACAATGGCTGAATGATTGTGGGGAAGTCAAAGTAAATAAACAAATGCTGGTTTCATTCTCTACTGGGAGATACAAGGATGAAGTTCTATGTGATGTAGTACCCATGCATGCTGGACACATTCTTTTGGACCCATGCATGCGTGTGACACGTGATGGTTACTTAAATAGATATTCTTTTGTAATGAATAAAAGGCAAATCACTCTTGCACCATTAACACCTAGGCAAGTGTATGAGGATCAAATGTCAATAAGATGCAGAGGTACAACGTGATAACATCTTTCATACTAGATGCCACATCAAAGATAAGGTATGTAGTATGATACTTGATGGTGGAAGTTGTACTAATGTCGCTAGCACTAGTTTAGTTGAAAATTTGAATTTGAAAACTTTGAAACATCCTAGGCCATATAAGCTACAATGGCTGAATGATTGTGGGGAAGTCAAAGTAAATAAACAAATGCTGGTTTCATTCTCTACTGGGAGATACAAGGATGAAGTTCTATGTGATGTAGTACCCATGCATGCTGGACACATTCTTTTGGACCCATGCATGCGTGTGACACGTGATGGTTACTTAAATAGATATTCTTTTGTAATGAATAAAAGGCAAATCACTCTTGCACCATTAACACCTAGGCAAGTGTATGAGGATCAAATGTCAATACAAAAAGAGAGTGATACAAAAAAAGAAAATGAGAGTACAAAAGAAAGAGAGATTGAGAGAAAAAAACAAGTGAAAAGATAAAAAAAACTATTGTTGAGAGAAAAGAGAGGCAGCAAGTGAGCGAGGTCAAGAAGGCTTTCTTTTCAAAACAGCCTATCGTTGTACTTTTGTGCAAAGAGGCTTGTTTACATACTAATAAGCTTAACTTTTCTTTGCCTAGTGCTATTGTGACTCTTTTGCAGGACTTTGATGATGTGTTTCCAAATGATGTCCTTAATGGTTTGCCACCTATTAGGGGAATTGAGCATCAAATAGACTTAGTCCCTGGAGCTACCATTCCTAATAGACCCGCATATAGAAGTAACCCTGAGGAGACAAAGGAGCTTCAAAGGCAAGTTGAAGAACTCTTGGCAAAGGGATATGTGAGGGAGAGCATGAGTCCATGTGCGGTACCAGTTTTACTAGTGCCCAAAAAGGATGGCACATGGAGGATGTGTGTTAACTGTCGTGCAATTAATAAAATCACTGTAAAGTATCGACATCCTATTCCTAGACTTGATGACATACTTGATGAATTGCATGGTTCTTGTGTGTTTAGTAAAATTGATCTTAAAAGTGGATATCATCAAGCTAGGATTAGAGAGGGAGATGAGTGGAAAACTGCCTTTAAAACAAAATATGGTTTATATGAGTGGTTAGTGATGCTATTTGGGTTATCTAATGCACCTACCACTTTTATGAGGTTAATGAACCATGTTTTGCGTGCTTTTATTGGTAAATTCGTAGTTGTCTATTTTGATGATATTTTGATCTATAGCAAAGGCTTAGATGAACACATTGAACATTTGCAAAGTGTATTGACTGTTTTAAGGAAGGAAACGTTATATGCTAATTTGAAGAAGTGTTCCTTTTGTATAAATCAGATTGTTTTTCTTGGTTACGTTGTAAGTGCTAAAGGAATTGAGGTTGATGAAGAGAAGGTAAAGGCTATTAAAGAGTGGCCTACACCTAAAAGTGTAAGTGAGGTAAGAAGTTTTCATGGTTTGGCTAGTTTTTATAGAAGATTTGTGAAAGATTTTAGCACCCTTACTGCACCATTGACTGAAATTGTGAAGAAACATGTGGGATTTAAGTGGGGTAGTGAACAAGAAAGGGCATTTAATCTAATTAAGGAGAAATTGGTTTCTGCATCATTACTCGCATTACCCGATTTTGTAAAACTTTTGAAATTGAGTGTGATGCTTCAGGTATAGGTATTGGAGCTGTGTTGGTGCAAGAAGGGTGTACAATTGCTTATTTTAGTGAGAAATTGAGTGGAGCAGCCCTAAACTATCCTACATATGACAATGAGATGTATGCATTGGTGAGAGCATTAGAAACTTGGCAACACTATCTTCTACCTAAAAAGTTTGTTATACACACTGATCACGAGATGGACAGGTGAGACACCACATACACCATAATTCGTCTTCTGAGATGGACAGGTGAGACTTGTGAGAAACAAATTTTCCATACATAGAGTAGGAAAACGATCAGGAGTCTTACTGTGGACATTGAAGAAATACCGGTAAAGGAATTTCTTAGCAAAGTCTTGGATTTGGTAGGCTGAAGAAAAGGGAATGACACAAATCTCACCAAGAAGCAAATACAAAAGTTCCTTGGGATTGTTAATTATGTTCGAGATTACATTCCTAAACCAAATGCACATCCGGAAAGTGTTCTTCGTGAATTTATGGCCCGTTCAACGGGTTCTTTACGAGATTGGTTAGAAAGCTTGGGAGAATACCGTCAGATCCAATTCATACAATCCCCAATTGGCACAGCCCAAAGCATTTGAAAGGGCAAGGTAAGTTGCATAAGAGACATGCCAAATGGGTTGAATTTATTGAGTCATTTCCCTATGTGATCAAATACAAACAAGATAAGGAGAATGTGGTGGCTGATGCATTATCTAGAAGATATGCACTTATCTCTACATTAAATGTAAAGTTGTTAGGATTTGAGTACATTAAAGAATTATATGTTAATGATCCTGATTTTGCTAATGTGTTTAATGCTTGTGAGAAAGATTCATTCGGTAAGTTCTATAGGCATGATGGGTTCTTATTTAGAGAAAATAAATTATGTGTGCCTAATAGTTCTTTGCATGAATTGCTTGTGCGTGAAGCTCATGGGGGAGGTTTAATGGGACATTTTGGCATTGCAAAGACTTTAGATGTTTTAAAAGAACACTTCTTTTGGCCTAATATGAAACGTGATGTTGAAAGAATATGTGAGAAGTGTATCACTTGTAAACATGCTAAGTCTAGAGTTTTACCCCATGGATTGTATAACCCTCTACCCATACCTAGTGAACCTTGGGTTGATATTTCTATGGACTTTGTTTTGGGTTTACCTAGGTCAAAAAGGGGAAAGGATTTTGTTTTTGTTTTTGTTGATAGGTTTTCAAAGATAGCACATTTCATTCCATGTCACAAAACTGATGATGCAACAAACATAGCTAGTTTATTTTTCAAGGGAATAGTCAGATTGCATGGAGTACCAAGGAGCATAGTTTCAGATCGAGATGCTAAGTTCTTGAGCCACTTTTGGAAAACTTTGTGGGGTAAGTTGAGTACTAAACTTTTGTTTTCATCCACAAACTGAGGTTATAAATAGAACTTTGTCTACTTTGTTGCTAGCCATTATTCAAAATAACTTGAAAACTTGGGAAGAATGTTTGCCACATGTTGAATTTGCTACTAAATTTTCACCATTTGAGATTGTATATGGTTTTAATCCATTAACTCCTTTGGATTTATTACCTTTACCTATTGATGAGCGTGCTAGTATGGATGGTAAAAAGAAAGCTAAATTTGTCAAGCAATTGCATGAGAGAACGCGACAACACATAGAAAAGAGAATTGAACAATATGCTACTCAAGCCAACAAAGGACGTAAGCAAGTGGTTTTTCAACCTGGAGATTGGGTGTGGGTGCATATGCGAAAGGAGAGGTTCCCAGCACAAAGGCGTTCCAAATTGCTTCCAAGGGGAGATGGTCCATTTCAAGTGGTTGCACGAATCAATGACAATGCTTACAAATTGGATCTTCCTGGTAATTATAATGTAAGTGCTACTTTTAATGTTTCTGATCTTTCTCCTTTCGATGTAGGTGAAGATTCGAGGACGAATCCTTTTGAAGAGAGGGGGAATGATGAGAACCATCAAGGGAATACCATTAAAGCTTCAAGTGATCCTTTGCACATTCATGGAGGCCCAATTACAAGAGCAAGAGCCAAAAATATGCAAGCTGCTTTAAATGGATTAATTGAGAAAATATGGATTGAAAATGCAATTCAAGATGCAAGACATCATGAATTGGGCTTGGAGAGAAGACAAGGCATTGTGGGCATTATTCAAGCTATTGGGCAGCCAAATACACAATTTGGATTAAATGCAGAAAGGGCAAATTCAGAATAAATTTGGTATTGATTGAGCTAGAATTAATGTGGAAACTATATACCGTTGGAAAGCTAATTAAGTTAGCTTTCTAATGCATTTTACAGAGCTGGATTTGGAGTTCTCTAGAAGGCGTTATGATTAATTTATTACAGCTTATTCAGGCTTGGGAATTCAAACGACTCCTTTGATTATTCAACTTCATTTATTTATTTTGTGTCAAGTTGATCAATGTGTTAGGTAAGTCTATCATTAATAATAGTGGGTTGGTGAAGGCTTTTAAAGCACCCTTTGACAAACCTATAATTGGAGGGTTGTTCCAATGTTTCCATTTGTATTTTTAGGATCTTGGGTTTCTTTTAGCCTATTTAAACTCAGCAACCTTGCTATGTATGAGAATTAAGAGATTAATGTTATTTGAATTTGAAAGATTATTCTTTCTTTGGTTCTTTTGAGAACTAGTGAACTTATCAAGAATTTGCATTCTTGTGGCGTTCCAAATTTAGACTTATCACTCACCTTCTCATCTATTTCTTGAGTGTGGCGTCAATACCATTCTCTATACCTTTATTTAAGCATTGGGTCAAAGTTTTGTTTGTCATAAATCTGTTTGGAACTTTCTTGGAAAGTTGAAACTATAATTTAAGTGTGAGTTTCAAAGTTTCATTGTGGGATTTCGTATCAGTTTTGGCTAGGGAGTAATAAAAAGAAATTGTAGGAAAATTATGTCTAAGTGCAGTGATGTTGTTTAATTCTGACCAGCTAGGTCCAAATTCAAGTAAGAAATTTAACTGGTTATCAAACAATTGGTTGGCAAAAGAAATAAAATATGTGTACAGGTTTTCTACAACTTTTTATTTTACTGTGTCTACTGCATTACCAAGGAAAGATGAAAGTTGTTTTATTTTGTTTAACTCTTCAACTAAGGTATGGTTAAATAATTTATTTAATGGCTGCTCTGATATAAGGATTTTTTTGGGTTTTATGGGTGCATTGGGTTTTTTGATGCTCTACTAACATAATTTGATATTTATTTTGTAATATAATATTCTGTCTGATTAATTCTTCTTTAGCATTTTCTAATGCAAGTAATTTTTGTCTACATGCTTCTAATATAATGTCTAAATGATATCTAGTCTTATTAAGGTTTCTAATTGTTCGTGCCATGACTTCGCAATGATTAAAAAATTGTATGGATGATGATGATGATGAGGCTATTGATGCACTGTCTATGGGATTATTTGACTGTCTAGATGAAGATGTTGATGCATTGTTTAAAGGATTTATTAATTGACTAACATGGTAATTTGGTCCTATTTCATGTCTAGCATATTCTATAGCTTCATGAAATGTGTAAAAACCTTTAACATATAGATCAGGATAATTGATCATCAAATCAACTACCTCTCTCCACTGACTATAAATTCCTGGTTGTCTATCGCTAACTAATATGAAAAATGCAAAATGATTACTGTCTATGTGTTCATTAATTTGTCTAAAATAATGCATGAGTGCATTGGCTACTTTTAATTTATCATGTGGGTTATTAACACACCACAAATTGTCTAATATGCATTGTTGGCTGTCTAATAACTGAAACTTACTTTTAAAACTTAAATTTGTTCATGATGGGAACTGTCTAAGCTTAATTGGACCGAAATTCATATATTGCTCCATTCCTACAAAATAATCATTGATTTATTAGTCGTGAAAGAATGTCTGCTAATTTATTATCTTTACCTACTATATGTTCAAATTTTGCTTTGTATCCTCTACTAGTTATTACTTCTAAAAAATATATCCATCTCTTGCTAATAAAAGATTTTTTCTTTTCAAAGTTTTTCTTCTGCACTTTTTTTATAGAATTCTATAATATTATTACAATCAGTTCTAATTGTAAATGTATCATTTTGTATATACAAATGAAATGAATTTAAAGAATTTATTATTCCTAAAATTTCTAATTCTGTGCTAGATTTTCTACCCTCTGTTTTTGTAAATTTTCCACTAGTATACATTTTATTAGGCTTTTGGATTAATATTCATGCCCATCCTAAACTATTGGCATCTGTTTGTGTAATTTTATAATAATTGTCTATTGGTAATGCTAAGGGTTTGAGATTTTCAACTATTTCTTTAAGTTTTTGAATTAATTTTATATCTTCACTGTTAAAATATTTTTGTCCATATTTACTCAATTTATTATATAAGGGTCTTATTAATGTACTGAGATTTGGTATAAATTTTCTACTATAATTTAATAGTCCTAAAAAATTTTGTAATTCTTTTGTGTCTTCTATTTTATCTGGAAATTCTAATATTTTGCTAACTATGTGTGGTTGTAGTTCTATTGCTCCTCTGTCTATTGTTAATCCTAAAAAATTTATTTTTTGTTTTAATAATTCTATTTTCTGTTTAGAAATAACTATATTATTATTTTTAAAACAATCTAAAATTTTATGTAAATGAGTAATATGCATGAATTTATTCTGGCTAAAAACTAAAATATCATCTATGTAAACTATACAAAATTTTGAATAAGGTTTTAATATTCCATCCATTCTAGCTTGAAATACTTGTGGGGCGTTTTTAAGTCCAAACGGCATAACTAATCACTCGAAATGTCCTTCTAAACAACTAAAAGTTGTTCATTGAACAGATTCTTCGTGGAGTCGTATTTGCCAAAATTCACTTTTACAATCAAATTTAGAAAAATATTTCGCATTTTGTATACAATTTACTAGTTCATCTTTATTGGGTATTTTATAATTATTGTCTAAAGTATTATCATTTAATCTTTTATAGTTTATTGACATTCTACTTTTTCCTCATTTTTGTTCACTATGGTTATTTACAATAAATGCAGGGCTCCTATGTCTACTGGTACTACTTCTAATAACTTTTAATTCTAATAATTCATCTATATGCATTTTAAATTCTTTTCTGCCTTCTAAACTATAAGCTAAATCTTGTGTTTTTATTGTTATGTCTGGATTAATGATTTCTAATTTAAATACTTCCTTATTATCTTTTCTAATTGGGTTATTTCCTATTATTTCTAACTCTTCTACCTTTTTTTTTATTTCTTCCGACCATTTTTGACATTCTAAACACTCTACTTCTTTTTCTACATTTAATGTCTTCTAAATAGTTATCTATTTCTTCATCATCTAAGATTTCTACTTCATCATTGTCTAATTCTAGTCCACTACGGCTGGCTATGTGTTTTTCTTCTTCTAACAAAGAATCAAAAAATTCTAGATCTAAGTCTTTTTCTACTACTAGTGTTTTCTTTTCATATGGTAAGATATGTGTTTCGTATTTAGGTTGAATGGATGTTGACTTTTTAAAGAAATTTACTCCATTTGGAGTTATTAATATACTACCATTATTTCCTAATATAAAATTTAATCCTAAAATAAATTTATATCCTACTTTTTTATTTGAAATAAATGTTTGTGGTAAAACATGAGTTTCACCTTTTATTCTTATTGGTATGTTGTTTACACATTCTATGATTTGCATCAATTCTCCATTAAATTGTCTAATGTTTACATTTATTCACTCCTGTGTCTATCATTGCTTAAGTATAAACAGTTTCTATTTTAAATAATAATTCTACAACTATGTTTATTAATTCACTACCTGCTCTATTTATTTCTATTGTTTCATCTTCTATTGGTTGTTTATCTTTACAACTGTTACAAAAGAATTTTCCTATGTCTGTGTCTCTATGTCCTAATTCAAATTTTTTATTACAATTTGTACAATTTTTACCAAAAAATGAAGTATAAGTTTCCATAACATTAATGTCTATTTTTGGTTCTATGTCTGATTCTAATTCTAAGCTTGAATTATTGCTAGTGTCTGATTCACTATTACTGACTATACATATACTATCGCTATCTGATAATTGATCTATATTAAGAATTTCTTCTATATCTAGAATTTCTTCTTCTATATTATAATTTTCTAATTCTACTTGATTAACTCTTTTATTTTCTGGGCAATTTGGCTTAATGTGTCCTTCCTTTCCGCATAAAAAACATTAACAAGTTTTATTCCTTTTATATACACATTTACCTTTTTTTGAATGCCTTCTTGACTTTTTGTTTATTATTATTATATTTAAAGAATTTCTTTTTATAAAATTTTCTACTATTTTGTCTATAAGGTAGCTTATTTTGACTATATTTCTTCCTATGCTTTCTATATTTCTTATGTTTAGAGTAACTAGGATAAATACATCCTAACGTTGGTACTTCTGTCATGTCAATACATATTTTTCTAAATTGTAATTTTAACTGATGTCTATATTTTTCTTCTTCACAATATTCTCTAATTCTACCTCTAACGTATTCTATTACTGGTAATAACGTAGCATAATAGTTTATTCCTTGTGTTCGCTTTGTTTTAAACCAATTAATTAATTCATTGTGTAATTTTTCTCGTATCTTGCATGGTAATTTGTCTACGAATTTTAATAATAAGTCTTCGTCAAATGGTCTACCTATTTCACTCCAATATTTATAAAAATAGTTAGCAAATTCATCAAATAATCTTACATCATAAATTTTTAATTGTTGTAAATTTCTAATAGCTTTAATCTGTTTAATTACATTGTCTTTTTCATCTACTCCTAATACTAATTTTTTCATTAAATCAATCAAACTAATTACTGTAATATTTGTATCAAAATTATCTAATTCTCTAATTTATTTTTCTTCATCCATTCTTTCCATCCTAAATATATTTGTCTTTCCATACTTCCTAAAGTGCTTTCTAAATATATTAATTTATAATTTGGGTCTACTATTATTGTTAATGCTTCCATAGAATGTCTAAGTAAATTACCTTCCCACTGGTTGAATACTTGTTTCCATTGACTAGGTTTATGGTTTTCTAATTCTAGTACTAATAAATCTCTAGCTTGTGGCATAGTTTTCCAATTTTCTAGTTTTGTTTTAGCTTTAACTATTCTTTCTGCTTCTGTGTATTTTTCATTAGTTTATGGGATTCCTCGTTTGTCTAAGTAAGTTTCTACATTAGATGGTTCTACTACAGGTTCTAGTACTAGTTTATCGTTACTTTCTCCTATTTCTGGTTTTTCATCTTCTTCTCCTACTAATATTTCATCTATATGTTCTCAATAATAAATTTCATTTATTTCTAAATTTTTAAAATTTAAATTTTTTATTAATTCTCTATCTATATCGTCATCTGTTAATTCATCATTATTACATAATTCTTCATCTAAATATTTTTTAGGTTCACTAAATATTAAGTCTATAATTTTATCTCTATTACTGATTAATGTTTTATGTTTATCAATGTCTAAATTGTTTGCTATTGCCATATTAATTTCTATCTCTTCTTCATTTTCTTCTAATTCTGGATTACTTCTTTGTCTATAATTACTAAATCTTTGTGTAACTTGATTTTGTCTATTCATATATGTATAACTAGTCTCTGGTACTTCTAACATTCTATCTTGTTCTAATTTAGGTAATATCCATTCTAAACCGTTTAATTCACTTCTGGTTAATTTTTAGGTACTATCATTTCTACGTATTGGCTTTAAAAACGATCTACAATATTTTTACTTTCAAATCTAAATTTCTTATTATATTTATTATATAATTTTCCTAGAAAAAATGTTTTAATTCTATGGTTTTTATATTTTGCATTCATTTTATATCCTTTAGTTTGTACACTTAATTTAATATGTTTACAAAATTCATTTATGTCTATATCTATATTGGGTATGCATCTGACTAATGCTACCTTATTTTTTAAATCTACTTCTGCACTAGCTATTTGGGCTTGCTCGTGGTCGTAAAATCTACTATCATATAAATATAAATGTGCTTTTGTGTTTAGTCCCTCTCTAGCTTCACTAAGTATTCCTATGATTATTATTCCCATGTGTATGTCTGTATAATTTTGTTTTCTAAGGTAATCTCTTCCTATTGAACTAATTAAAGTTAATTCTTCTCGTCTATTTACTATTGATAATTTAGTTTCATATGTGTAATATATAAACTATTGTTTAATTTTGACTTTAATCCTTCATTATATAATTTTTTCCTTTTAATTTGCGCAAAACCTTTTTCTAATAATTTATCGGGATCCTGTTCGTCTATTATATCTTCTGTCCTTTCTATTATTTCTTTACCTTTACAAGAAAATGAAAGCAACCTTCTAATTCTCTCGGCCATGTTTATGTCTACTCTATTGTTTTTTACTAGATCCATTACTTTTTAATATTACTTTTGGTCCTAAAATATCTTTAATGTCTACTATCCTACATGTTAAGACTGGTCCACTTAAATTTAATTTTTGTACACAGTTTGTGAAATTGTCTAGTTCTTTGTCTGTGTTATCTAAATAATTACTAAGTTCTAGGTGAGATACGGTTTCTTTGGTTTTTCTAAGAGTTTGAAAATTGTTTTCTAATCTATTAAGCCTATCGTCTAAGTCTTCTAATCTATTATTGATTTTGACTAATAATTTGACTATTGTGTTAGCTTGTGCTTGTTGAATATTGTTACTCTCCTGGCTAAATTCTCTATAGCTATAACCTACTGAATTTAAATGTGGAATTTCTCTTTTTAATTCTGCTAACGATTCTATTAATATTTTTTCTGAACTCATTCACTAACTATTATTTTTATAGCGTCTAATTGAATTTGTAACTCTCGTTGTGTAAATTTAATAATTTCTATTTCTAATTTTAAACTTTTTATGATAGGTTTAATTTCTAATTTTACTGGATTAGGCGTTTTTATGTCTAATAATTGAATTAAATTTACTATTTCTTTCTTGCTAGGGAATCTTTTAACTTGACTATTAAAATCTTTTTGTAAATCTTTAATGTAGTCTAAATTTCTTCTTAATGTATTTATATTACTTGTTTCGAAGAATTTGCCTTATTACCTCTTTTATCCTTTCTATGTTGACTTCTAGATGTTGTCCTAAATTAACTAATAAATCTACTATAAAATTTTGTTGACTATTGCTAGTGTGTGGAATATGTTTATATTGGTTTTCTAAATGTTTGATATTACAACTAATTTTTATTCTTTCTGTCAAATTTAATTTTTACTTTTTATGATGACTAATTTCTAAGTCTAAATAATCTAATCACTGAAAGTTCATAAACTAATTTTCTAGATCTTCTAATTTATTCCTCATTTTTAATGCTAAATTCTCGCATTTGTCTAATAATCTATTTTGTTTATTAATATTATAATATTGCAAATTATGTCTTCTAACATTAAATACTGATATTTAATATTTATTTTTCTTTTTATTTCAGATAGTAGAGGAGATGTGTAATCTACGGAAAATTTTAAATGGCCTAATCTTTCTTCTAATAAAGTGTAAACGCCCATTTCTCTTCACTACATCTTCAAATCTTATCTGTTGCATTTTTTACTGTTCTAGAAATTGATTCGGGCATCATTTTCCAAAAAACGAAAGATAAAAAATTCTTCTGACTTGATATCGACACTATGAAGGACCCGTAAAAAATGATACAACTTGTGCTATCTTCAATTAATTAAAGCTTATTATTATTATTATTGCTGAGAGCATCATAACCCATAAGCTCAGATATGAATCTCAGGGAAGCCTTTAATATTTGTTCATCTCTTCCACTTTTTGGTTACGCAATAACTACTCTTATTCACCTTCTCCCTTGTTTAGGGAAAGATGAAGCCGAAACTTCTAGCAACGCCAACGTAGCAGCACAGAAACAATTCAAGCAACTTCAACACATACGCGCCTCATGATTATTAAGAACAAAGTTATGGTCAGGCACATCTTTGTTTTATTGTAATAATAAATATTACTAGATTGTAATGTAATTCAAAATAAGAAAGTCATGTGTCTTCTTATTCAGTTGATTCCAACTTATTTCTTTAATAGAATAAGCTAAAAAAAAAAGTTACCATGCGACTTAATATTTATTTCTTTGCTTTAATAAAATTTATGAATTCAAGAAAAGTGCTTTTTGTTCTTTGGTTATCTCGCAACAATCCTCACAATCATAACTTTCCTTTCATTTTGCAGACCCTGCTTCCATCCTCCATGTCACTAACCAATTACATCCGTAACAAGTCAATCCTCAACTCTCAAAAGGTTATTTTACAAATCCGAACCAAAATACATGCTTAATCAAAGCCCATGGCTACAAACATGTATATGCTGTCTTATACAACATGTATATGCACAAGACATACATATTATATATGCATATATAGTAAAGTATGCAGAAATGCAGAAATGCAGAAATGCAGCAGATGTACTGATATGTAAGCAAATACAAGACAGGAATTAAGCTGCAATTTTTCATTTCAAAGCCACCCAATTGCCAATAACCTATTGTGTTTCACTGATTAAGTACAGTTTTTGACCATCATTAATCATGTCTACATCAAGAATTTTACCTCCATCTTCCGATAACATCAAATGACCACCTGGAACACCTAACTGATCTACTGCAAGTTTGATAAGCTCTTCGATGTTATGTGGGACCCACAACACAATTCCATATCTTCTATGCACTTTCTCATCCCAAGGGTGGAAAGGGAACACAGTGCATTTCCTTGGGTGCTTTTTATCTGTAATTATCAACAAAAGATTCCATTACTAACAAACATATTTTATTACTTGTGTTTTGTATTTCAACATGCATCAGATTTCGATTAAACAATTGATTCTGTTAGGATCCCCATTCTATTAGTTAAAAATAGAAAACAGAGCGAGTTGTTTGCATTTGGATCCCCAAGTTATTGGATCATCTAACAAGTCTGTTAATTACATTTGAGCATCTGCATGTAGATATACTATCATTGTCCTTTTCCTGAAAGATACAGTATTAGGAATTGTCTCAGCACAAGACCAACCTATGCGGCTATGCCAATGGTGGGAACTTTTTGCCAACTAACAAGATCCTCTAATTTAAGTGTCCATATCTAACTAGTAACACAGAATCGCACATTGAACTATACTATAAATATACCTATAATTCAGATTTTCTTTTTTTCATCATTTTTATTCATAATTTAACTTTCTCCAGAGAAACTAAGTTGTTCAGCAGCTAGTTTGGGTAGCATTTAAGATAAGACATATCAAACAAATCAGAGTTCGCATAATGGAAGTACTAACAGATTTTCTGCAATACCTATCATGCCTTGAGAGCCATAATGGAATTCTGACAGCTGAGTGCATTTTGCGTCTTCAAGTAGCTTGATCAAATTTTTGTTTCCACACATTCTGCCCTCATCAAGAGGGGTGTTTCCCCATCTGCACAGTAAGTATTCAAAAAGCTATGACTTCCAATGACTTTCAATGAATACATTTTTCCTCTTTTATTTTATTTATTTTTTGGTTTCTTTCTCAATGATCAAAGGTGGTTCACAGAGAGTGAAACCAAACAGATCAGTGCATTTGTAGTAAGGCATCAAAAAGATTGAATTAAATGCACGTAGCCTTAAGAATAATATATAACATGACTTTATCCATACCTATAAGGCAAAATAAATTTTTCAACGATACCTGTCCTTTGTAAAGACACTAGCACCAGCCTCTAACAGCAACTTTGCCATCAAATATAATCCCTCTGAAGCAGCTATGTGAAGTGGGGTCCGGTGGTCATAATCTCTGGAATTTGGATCAACGCCATTGGACAAAACTCTTTTAAGGAAATCTGAATCCCCCCTGGCAACAGCAGTACATAGAAAACTACCAGCATCATCTACATTCAAGGAGGCCCCTTCTTTAACAAGTAAAGAAGCAACTCCGTCATGACCACCTTTAATGGCTTCTAGAATGGGTGTGTTCCCAAATTTATCTGTGTAAAACAAATTAAACACATGTTACCATGGCTTGACTGACGGACTAAACTTTCATAGACAAACTAATATGGAAATTATTGCATTATACAATTACCTTTAATGTTAACGTCTACTCCTTTTTGAATAAGGAAAAGTGTAATATCTTCATACCCTCTTGATGCTGCCAGATGCTGTTGAAAGCAAAAGATCATTTCAGATGGCAATATTTAGTTGAAATCTCCCAGCAATATTGGTTCCATGAAAACTTGCATCAGCATAGAAATTCAAAAAACCCATTATGCTCATATCAATTAAATTGGAATGCATGTTCCTTGGAACTCTCATCCGCAACGAGAATAGCAATAAGGTTTGGGCCTATAAAGAACTGGTAGAGTACAACTGAAAGTAAACTTTTTTCTTCAATTTAAGCATATACATAGGTAACATAAAAAGTAGTGGAGGTTGTTCTTCATGCTTATATTTAATTTGTCTTCATCCTGCATATTCCAGAAGTAGAAATTGTAGAGTTTTAGCATTTATCTAATCATTTAAATGCAGTATAAAACCCATTGTTCAATGGCATTAATTTAATCTTCAACAGTACTAATTTCATAGGCAAAGACAAGAACCTATCCTGTCACAACTTCTCAATGGTGCAGGTTATATCACTACTAAGAACTTCCAGAATAGAATTAAATATTCAAATAAGAAGCAATGTTAGCAATTGCAGTTCAAACCAAACAGGCTAGGATGACCTGCACCTACCATTTTCTAGATGTCCCATCAAAAGGGTTAGTAAAGATAAGTTCAGAACTAAATAATTGACAATCAGAAAAATAAACCAATACCAAGGGTGATCTTCCATCATAATCTGTCTTGTTCGGATCAGCTCCAGCACGGATTAAACCTTTCAGCTGATACAAATCTCCATGGTAAGCTGCACTATTAACCCTCAATGCAAGCTCTGCTTCATGCTTACCAATGTGAAATGTGATGTCTGACTCCAGCTGCTTAAGTCGAAGATTGGATTCTTTGCCCTGTCAATTATGTAATTGTAGTCCTCTGATGAGTGTATAACAATTTTCATTGCAAAAATTGACTACTTAATTATTTATTGTTTAAACGAAAGAATCCAATGATATCTAGTCATGCTTTTCTACCTATTATAGCCACAAACAGAAAAGTAGAACTTCAGCAGCAGCAATTAATTCATCAGCATAGTCATATTACCTCTAAGAGGTTGGTCAAAACTTTCCTACCATCAGAGAAATATATCTCAAGAATATTTGTAAAAGACTGTTTATCAATCCGCAGAAGCCTAGATAGTTCACAAACACGAACTGTATAAGGCTGAGGAATGTTGCAAAGAATAGATACTTCTCCAAATGAGCTGTTAGGTTGTAGTTGTGAAACAGTTTCTTCCGATCCATCTTCCCCCACACCAACCTCCTCCTGCACAAAGGTAAATTTTGCTAATTTTAAATAATTCTATGGATTTGTAGTTTGTAAGAGTGGCTTAGAATATCAATTAAGATAACCAACAAATATTAGGAGCTAAACAAGAATCTCCTGGTTATAAATTTTGTAAAAGTGGCCATACCACATATTTGGCACTTAGAAACCATTGCACAAATATGCAGCAGAGATATTGTCTTTCAATTTTTCTTTTTTAATTTTATTGTAATTTGACACCTGAAGAAATATAATGATAATAGACCTGCACATAAGAGATATGAAATATACTCAATGCTAGAAATTTCCCCTTTGTCATTGTTTTTGTTTTCTGTTTGAAGTAGAGATTGTTCACTTGATCTCTGCGGTGTCATTATTTTCAGCAAGGAAAATAACATGTTATAAGACGAATTTTTTTCCCTCAAATAACCAGTAAAGGTTTTCTTTCTGTTTTATTTTTGGGGGACTGTTGAATCATCAAAAGTGCCTTATACGTTGAAGAGCCAATTTAAAAAAATTTGGTATATTAACATAGATTGTACTTACACAAGTTTGTAAACTGGTCAGCATGAAATACAGCCACTATCAACGTGTTGATGCAGCCCAATGTGAAAAGCCAGTTTAACATTTATAAATGTGTGAAGCTGTGTTTCTATTCTTTTTTAAAAACTTAAATGCATTTCAAGCCAAGCAAGGAGAAAAAAGGACAAAATAACATATACAAATGGGTGGTAAGAACAATCACTGCAACATGCTGAAAAATGTCATTCATTCCTGAGAAATATATGCAAAATAATAATGAGCTTGAAAAATAATTGAGAAGATAGAAAAGAAAGCAAATGAGGACAAGAAACTGAATGACTGACATTGGTGACAAAAGGATATTAGATCATACCAGCACACCATGACAGACAAAGTAAAGTTGATCTACCACGTTTCCCTGTTCCATTATCACTTCTCCTGGGAGAAAAAATTCCTCATGGAGTCTAGTAACCTACAAAACAAAGAAAAATACAAAAGATAATTTATATGGATTGTTTTCATTTCTGGGTAGTAGTTAAGTGAGGATATTTATAGAAGATAAGAAGAGTTCTATGAGAGTGCCTAGCCATTGCATACCAGCTCTGTGACTGCATTTACACCAATGCACTAAAAGTAAATTCACAAGTCATACTGTTCAAAACAGCCTTTTCAATGACTCATTTTACAGCCAAACATCCATCCTTGCCATACAAAATTCAAGATGTATGCTAAGAGTTGTGAAATGACTACATGTAGTACATAACACATGTTTCAAGGTGCACCCATTGCCATGTTCTGCTCATTACAATAAAGAAGTGCCAAGTCATAGGTAATTAAGTAGCATCAATGTTAGTTTCACTTATTTCAACATTCAATTTATGGCATTTTCTTGCATGATGCACTAGGTAAATGGATGGCTAAAACTTACAATCTGATTAATAAACTCTGAAGAGCATCCCTTAAAAAGAGAAACTTTCTCAATATACGGCATGTACAAAGTTTGGGAAATCTGTAAAAGGAAAAAAAGAATGATAAGAAAAAGGGAAACTCTGTCAATGTGATAATCTCTATACTGTTAAATACAGTACAAATTAAGTTTGATAAGTAATATATAACAGACAACATTCATGAATAGATATTATATAACATAACGAATGTTTTAAACAAATTTACAAAAACTGGTGAATGATACCATGATTAAAATGATTAAAAAAGGTAAATGTTCTATACTGATTCCCCAGAAATGCAACAAAATTCCAAAATGCCATTACTGGCACATATGACAAAGGTTGTTCATCAAGTAAACATTGACTTATGCGCCCCATTTTCAGATTCCTTCTATGATGGAAGTCAATTCAAATGCATTCCCTAAGAAGATAAGGCTACAAAAGTTTTTGGCTTGTGATCCTGTGGAGATTATTTAGGTACTATCTTTGAGAAAAATGAAAAGAAAATGAAAAATATAATTCCCCTTTGATTTAGAGACCATTTTCTGTAACTCAGAGACAGAAGGAAGCCTTTCTTTTCATTAACCTTCCTCCTGGAATTCCCCTTCTTGGGTATCGGGTTAGAGTAAAGTTAAATTTGATGATTCCTGTCCTGAAAACCCTGGCCAATAGGGAATAATCTTTCCAGATTATGGTCAGATATACTTTCTTATTATCTAGACCAGCAAAAGTTTGAAAATTTCATACGCATAGATATTAGATTTCTACCTGTCTCAAAAAGTCTGCTGGAGGAAACTACTATATGTAAGTCCAATCATTAGATAAGATTGGCTTTCACAATATATATGACATTCAAAGAAGCGGTTTTGGCTAAATTTTTCAATGTCCATGCCACATATATGATCATAGACTTTCTTCTATAATTATGGACTTCAAGTAGGTTCATAGACTTTCTCCTATAATTATGAACTTCAAGTAGGCAAGAAGGAAAGCAAATGATGAGAATAAAGGATCTAGACTTATTTAGGAGCATATTTTCACATTATGTCCATGCCACATATATGATACATAGGCTTTCTTCTATAATTATGGACTTCAAGTAGGTGAGAAGGAAAGCAAATGATGAGACAAAAGGATCTAGACTTATTGAGGTGCATATGTGTTGCCGCACATCAAATGAGTATATTTTGAAAAAAGAATTTCTCCCGTATAAGGTTCTTTGCTTTAATCATTTTTCTTGTTAAAAGTACCCAATCATGAAAGAGGGAATGAAGAAAAACATAAAGTGATTGTTCATACTGAGGTATTACCTTAGCACGAATGGAGACAGGGATATCCTGGAGAACAGAAGCCTCAGTGTAGCTACTCTCATACTGTAACCGCACATGGCCTTTGATCTGATCACGAATGTCCCTCCCAAGTCTATTTCGGTTCATATATTTAATGAGATCTGTCATTTTGTCCCTAAATTTTTCGGTCTTTGAACCTTTCACAATCAATGCAGTCATGTTACCAATCAAGTAAGCTCCAAGAACCATGTCAAAGGAGACATAAATCATTATGAATATCATCTCCCTTAGATTAACGGCATGTATATCTCCATAACCTGTTGCGCAAAACATCCAGTTCAAAATGTATATGTTAGATAACAGGGCAATTGCTTTCATTACAAGAGGAGATCAACTATTTGGTATGCTGTCAGCCTGTCACAACTAACAATCATGTTTGAATAAATAAGCCTTCCATAGATTGAAATAGATTACCACATCTCATTTTCAAGCCTTTGTATGTATACACAAGCACAAATTTTTCAGATGACAGAATCTTGTTCCAGCCTTTTCACATACATATGTTTAATTGTACTATTAAAATCTTGCATTTGTATTGACATCAATGGCTCCCATTAATGTTTCAAGATATGGTTGATTGTCAACCATTTCGTTGTAATTTAAAAGAATAAGTTTGCATTTCAGATAGTCTAGAGCTTTTGTTTCCATTAAAGTGGTACTTTGAGTGTCCATTGCTTTCCCCATTGAGTTATTAAACATTACAATTCCAGAGCACTTCAATCACTCCGAAAAGTTTTCTAGATTTGAACTGTACAAGACACAAACGACGAAGGAAAATAATATGAATTAGAAAGGTAACTTACCAACAGTGGCCATGGTTACAATGGCAAAATACATAGATGTTGTGTATCGTGTCCAGATGTCGATGTCTCTGAAATTTGAATAGCTGTAATCACCCAACTTCAGACTTCCAATCCATGTGTACCCCTCTTTTTCAGGAGGCAGAGTGGTAGCCAAATAGTAAAATATGCAGGCAGCAGTATGTGTGCAGTAGATTTCAACAGCAATAAGCTTAATAATCCTGGTAAACAGATAATTGATTCGTATATCCTTCTCCAGCTTTTGGAAAAATTCAATCACCTTTCGTACTCGATATAACCTAATCCATAAAAGGTACCTGACTTCTTCTTTTCTTCCACAAGCCTGGAAAGGAAAAACAAAAAAGTCTCAGATGTTTAGCCCACTGTCTCCCGAGAATTTGAAAGGTGCTTGAAAACCACTTGGTCAAAATAGCAACATCTGCACATTTACAACTCCAAAAGATGACTATGTTTGTAACAACTCTGATCGAGTCCACACATTGGTAAGTTAAGGTTTGGCATGTGAGCTTATAAGTACTTGGGCTCCCTCTCTTTACAAGCTCAGTTTTTAAAGATGAGTTTTACCTAATGTGTCCGTAACAATTAGTACCAGAACAAGTTCTTTTCTTAGAGACAGCCCTCGCAGCGGCTGGTCCTAGTCTCATGACCTTGGTGTGTCAACTGAGGTATGAACTGCCGCGATTGTCAGTTCTTGAAAGAGGGATGGACTGTGACAGACTCTAATTGAGTTCCCACGTTGCAAGGTTGAATCTTGGCATATGTACTTATAAGCGTTTGGGCTGCTTCTTCTCGCAGGTTGGTTTATAAGGCAGTACACTCTCCATGTTATAAGCCGATTTTTAAGGATGAGTTATAACCAAATATTTATACAATATGAAGGTAGTACAATCAAGAAATAATAATACCTTGTAGATAACATCCCAAGGCAAACAACTGAGTAAATCAATGATAAAACTGGATTTCAGGTACCTGCAATGCAAAGAGAAATTAAAATTAATTACTTAGTTAGAAGTAAGAGAATGAGAAAAGAATGTTTTAAACAAATTTACAAAAACTGGTGAATGATACCATGATTAAAATGATTAAAAAAGGTAAATGTTCTATACTGATTCCCCAGAAATGCAACAAAATTCCAAAATGCCATTACTGGCACATATGACAAAGGTTGTTCATCAAGTAAACATTGACTTATGCGCCCCATTTTCAGATTCCTTCTATGATGGAAGTCAATTCAAATGCATTCCCTAAGAAGATAAGGCTACAAAAGTTTTTGGCTTGTGATCCTGTGGAGATTATTTAGGTACTATCTTTGAGAAAAATGAAAAGAAAATGAAAAATATAATTCCCCTTTGATTTAGAGACCATTTTCTGTAACTCAGAGACAGAAGGAAGCCTTTCTTTTCATTAACCTTCCTCCTGGAATTCCCCTTCTTGGGTATCGGGTTAGAGTAAAGTTAAATTTGATGATTCCTGTCCTGAAAACCCTGGCCAATAGGGAATAATCTTTCCAGATTATGGTCAGATATACTTTCTTATTATCTAGACCAGCAAAAGTTTGAAAATTTCATACGCATAGATATTAGATTTCTACCTGTCTCAAAAAGTCTGCTGGAGGAAACTACTATATGTAAGTCCAATCATTAGATAAGATTGGCTTTCACAATATATATGACATTCAAAGAAGCGGTTTTGGCTAAATTTTTCAATGTCCATGCCACATATATGATCATAGACTTTCTTCTATAATTATGGACTTCAAGTAGGTTCATAGACTTTCTCCTATAATTATGAACTTCAAGTAGGCAAGAAGGAAAGCAAATGATGAGAATAAAGGATCTAGACTTATTTAGGAGCATATTTTCACATTATGTCCATGCCACATATATGATACATAGGCTTTCTTCTATAATTATGGACTTCAAGTAGGTGAGAAGGAAAGCAAATGATGAGACAAAAGGATCTAGACTTATTGAGGTGCATATGTGTTGCCGCACATCAAATGAGTATATTTTGAAAAAAGAATTTCTCCCGTATAAGGTTCTTTGCTTTAATCATTTTTCTTGTTAAAAGTACCCAATCATGAAAGAGGGAATGAAGAAAAACATAAAGTGATTGTTCATACTGAGGTATTACCTTAGCACGAATGGAGACAGGGATATCCTGGAGAACAGAAGCCTCAGTGTAGCTACTCTCATACTGTAACCGCACATGGCCTTTGATCTGATCACGAATGTCCCTCCCAAGTCTATTTCGGTTCATATATTTAATGAGATCTGTCATTTTGTCCCTAAATTTTTCGGTCTTTGAACCTTTCACAATCAATGCAGTCATGTTACCAATCAAGTAAGCTCCAAGAACCATGTCAAAGGAGACATAAATCATTATGAATATCATCTCCCTTAGATTAACGGCATGTATATCTCCATAACCTGTTGCGCAAAACATCCAGTTCAAAATGTATATGTTAGATAACAGGGCAATTGCTTTCATTACAAGAGGAGATCAACTATTTGGTATGCTGTCAGCCTGTCACAACTAACAATCATGTTTGAATAAATAAGCCTTCCATAGATTGAAATAGATTACCACATCTCATTTTCAAGCCTTTGTATGTATACACAAGCACAAATTTTTCAGATGACAGAATCTTGTTCCAGCCTTTTCACATACATATGTTTAATTGTACTATTAAAATCTTGCATTTGTATTGACATCAATGGCTCCCATTAATGTTTCAAGATATGGTTGATTGTCAACCATTTCGTTGTAATTTAAAAGAATAAGTTTGCATTTCAGATAGTCTAGAGCTTTTGTTTCCATTAAAGTGGTACTTTGAGTGTCCATTGCTTTCCCCATTGAGTTATTAAACATTACAATTCCAGAGCACTTCAATCACTCCGAAAAGTTTTCTAGATTTGAACTGTACAAGACACAAACGACGAAGGAAAATAATATGAATTAGAAAGGTAACTTACCAACAGTGGCCATGGTTACAATGGCAAAATACATAGATGTTGTGTATCGTGTCCAGATGTCGATGTCTCTGAAATTTGAATAGCTGTAATCACCCAACTTCAAACTTCCAATCCATGTGTACCCCTCTTTTTCAGGAGGCAGAGTGGTAGCCAAATAGTAAAATATGCAGGCAGCAGTATGTGTGCAGTAGATTTCAACAGCAATAAGCTTAATAATCCTGGTAAACAGATAATTGATTCGTATATCCTTCTCCAGCTTTTGGAAAAATTCAATCACCTTTCGTACTCGATATAACCTAATCCATAAAAGGTACCTGACTTCTTCTTTTCTTCCACAAGCCTGGAAAGGAAAAACAAAAAAGTCTCAGATGTTTAGCCCACTGTCTCCCGAGAATTTGAAAGGTGCTTGAAAACCACTTGGTCAAAATAGCAACATCTGCACATTTACAACTCCAAAAGATGACTATGTTTGTAACAACTCTGATCGAGTCCACACATTGGTAAGTTAAGGTTTGGCATGTGAGCTTATAAGTACTTGGGCTCCCTCTCTTTACAAGCTCAGTTTTTAAAGATGAGTTTTACCTAATGTGTCCGTAACAATTAGTACCAGAACAAGTTCTTTTCTTAGAGACAGCCCTCGCAGCGGCTGGTCCTAGTCTCATGACCTTGGTGTGTCAACTGAGGTATGAACTGCCGCGATTGTCAGTTCTTGAAAGAGGGATGGACTGTGACAGACTCTAATTGAGTTCCCACGTTGCAAGGTTGAATCTTGGCATATGTACTTATAAGCGTTTGGGCTGCTTCTTCTCGCAGGTTGGTTTATAAGGCAGTACACTCTCCATGTTATAAGCCGATTTTTAAGGATGAGTTATAACCAAATATTTATACAATATGAAGGTAGTACAATCAAGAAATAATAATACCTTGTAGATAACATCCCAAGGCAAACAACTGAGTAAATCAATGATAAAACTGGATTTCAGGTACCTGCAATGCAAAGAGAAATTAAAATTAATTACTTAGTTAGAAGTAAGAGAATGAGAAAGGAAGCAAATAAATTAAATTGAATTTAAATTACCTAAGAGCAATAGGGGTGCGCTTGTAGACCATACGGTAGGTCTGGCTGTCTCTATAAGCAAGAAAAAATTGCAAGATGATGTCAATAAGGAAAGCAATCTGTCCTGCAATGTCCAATATAAAGAGGTTCTCTGGTAGTCCCCTGAAGAATGCAAACTCCATTGGTGTGAAGAATGATGAATATAATGCCCATATCAGTATGAATTTTGTCCATGTCCGATACCACCTGCAGTCATCATTTGAATCTTTAACTCTATTCTTTTGCATTTATATTCTGAATATATTTTAATTTAGATCCTTTACCTAAAATGACCCAAATTTTGAACCATTACTCAGACTAATAATATAGAATACTGATTATTATTTAAGTTATATTTGAACGTGTTACATTAATATTATACTATATGGTACTGAAAAATAAAATATATGTTAGAGGACGTGGGATTAAAAAATTAATTTAAATTTTGTCAATTTTTTATCTTTAAAAATATATTATTGGTTGGCATTCCTCTTTCCTTGATTCTTAGGTAAAGAGGGCTTCAATCTTCCTATAGTTGTGGGAGTATTTCCTTTGATTTTTTTATCCTAAGCTTAGTGGGCTTCAGTTGTCTGTTGAGCTTTAATTGAATAGTTAAATTATGTGTTAGATTTTGGTTCTATTGTATATAATATTAAAAAAATACATTATTGTATGATTTTTTTCTATTTAGTAGCTTACATTTTATCTATTGTGGGAGAAAATTTTTTGTAGAATTGTGTCACTACCGTAGTACAACAATTGGGTAAAAGCTCGTTTAGTCCTTATATTTTAAAGTTAGTGTCCGTTTAGTCCCTATATTTTTAAAAATACTTCAAACCATCCCTACCATTAAATTATTGACACTTTTGCCATTATTTTTTGTTCCTTTTAACTTATTTTTATAATATTGCCCTATTATAATAATTTTTTAGACATTATTAAAAAGAAAAAAATAACCCTATTATAATAATTTTTTTAGACATTATTAAAAAGAAAAAATAAATTACCAGTTTAACACTAAAAAATAAAATAAAATAAAATAAAATATATTAATTTTTGTGGAACACACTCTTGAGTTAAAATATTAATTTTTCTAAAAAAATTGATATTGTAATTTTTTACGATATTAATTTTTTAGACATACGTGAGCTTCCACAAAAATTAATATATACCTTTTTTGTTTTTATTTTATTTTTGAGTTTAATTTGATAATTTAATTTTTTATTAATATCCAAAAAAGAAACATTATTGTAAAAATGTAATATTGTAAAAGCAAGTTAAAAATAAAAAAAAATAATGGCATAAGTGTCAATATTTAGTAGCAGAGACGTTTTGAGGTGTTTTTAAAAATAAAGGGACTAAATGGACACTAACCTCATAATATAGGGACTAAACAAGCTTTTACCCTACAACAATTAAAACTCTGCAATGTAGCAAAGTATTCGATCCTTATGTAGAATCATCGATGGATCTGCCAACTTGTGCCCACTAACACAGTATGACCATTCCATCAAATTTTTCTCTTATTATACATATCTATCCACTAACAAATTAAATCTAGGCATACTTGGAAGTAAAACGGGTAAAATTTGACATGACCTGATTACCTAACACATATAGGACACGAATAAATAGGTACGGGTCGTCAAATTTGACATGCTTATTAAATTAGTTAGATCCGAGTCGACACAATTTTTTTCTTGTCAGGTTAGGGTTAAAATTCTTGACCCATATACCCGACCAATGACACGATTATATTTTCTGCTCTAAATTAGTATGTATGTTCTTGTCATAAAAACTCAAATATTAGATATGATTCTCTCTTTTTATTTTGTTTCGGAAGGATGAACAAATACACAATCTTTTATTTATAAGATTTTATATAGATTTAGAATTTCAATAGTGTAAATATGCAAAATACTTATAGATATATATATTTTATAATATTGATATATAATATTATTTACATAAATATAACTAAAATTTTAATAGCATAAATGTATAATATTTTAGTAGATATGTATATTTTATAATATCGACAAATTATATATATAGCAATCTCTAAATGTTTGATGAAATTTTGTTAAGTATATAGATATAAAGCAAGTTAGTTGGTAACCTGTTTATTTTTTGGGTCGGATTAAGGTCTCAATAATTTTGAGACGATTATTAAATGAGACGTGTTTGGGACGATTTAAATTTAATACGACACGAAATTAATACGACACGAACACGACCCATTGACTCATTTTGCCAACTCTAGTTGGAAGAGTCAAATACACTTTAAAATTTTTTTAAAATAAATAAATAAATTTACTCCTATCTCCTGGGGTAAGGAAAGGATTCTTTTCCCATTCAAAAAGAGTTGTGATTTTACCATAAAACTTTTGTCTGATTTTCCCCAAAAACAAAAAGTTAATTATAAAAATATTTTGAAAAATGAAAATTAAATATCACTTAGTCCCAAGACCCAAAGGGTAATTGTTGAATTGCGTAAGATTGACGTACAAATAACAATTGTTAAAAAATTGGACACAAATTTTCAATTATTCTTTACCTTTTCTTTTGATAGACAGTTTTTTTCCCCATATAATTGCCCCCAATTTTTTTTAGAAAAACGATTATTAATATTCTTTTATTGGAATCACAATTCATGAATTATAAAGTATCACAAATTTTCTTTGAAAAATCTTTCAACAAAAGAACTGAGCTTTTCAGCTCGTGAAAGTAGCAACATTATCCTCATATCGTAGTAGGTTACCAAACAACCGAAATCAGATATTTGGTATTTTACAATTAATTTCACCAATACATTTGAATTCTCTATGCAAATGCCAAAACGAAAAGTTGATTTGTTAAACTTTACTGACATGCACTCAATTGTATCTCACTAAGCACATGCAAAACTCATCATCAATATTTCATTGCACAATTTGGAACTCAATAGAACAAATAAATATAAGTTCTTAAGAAAATCAATTTTTTAATTATTTATAACTGTCGATTGAGGATTTTATTTTGGAACTTGGAAAAGCATTCCCTATCAAAAAAAAAACTTGGAAAAGCATTAGAAAGTAGGGACACTCGCTGACATTACAGTCAATTTAAAGATGCTGACATTAGTCAGTAGTGACGCAGTTTTATGACGGCAGTGGCGTTAGTCAATAAAAAGCAAACACCCGTAGAATAGCGTCGGGAAGTATTACTCTTTCACCTCAAACTTGAAAATGTCTATTTTGGGCCGATGAAAAACTTGATGCCAGGAGGATGGTATACAAAAACACTGGTGGCTACCATTCCAAAGTCTCCTCTTCTAGCGATTGGGGAGGTTACACCACACTAATCTTTATCTGATTGTAAATAATTTTAGAGTTGTATATTAATCAAACAGTATTCCGTGATCATAAATTATCATTCCTCTTGTTAATCCCAAATTTTCCCAATAATCACGGAGACCAAATTATTAATTCTAGAAAAAAGAGTTTGAATTCCACAGAGAGAGAGAGAGAAAAACCAGACAGACCTGTTATCAGGATGAATGACTGAGCCTTTAGAGAAATGTCTGATACCAGTGATTAAAGATTGACTGCTGAAGTTTCTTCGAAATCCAAATCCAAATCCAAACTGATTTGCAATCAAATTGAATCTGCTCCCTCTCGATGATTTGAATCCTTCTCTCAAATCATCCACCTCATACTCTCCTTCTTTATCTGAATCTCCCATAATCGATCTCCTCTGCTTTGCTTTGCTCACCGAGAACCCTCAGCTCAACTCAACTGATTTTTAAAGTCTTTCCAAAATTTTTTTTTTTTAAAAAAAAGCAATCTAATAAAAGAGTCCAACTACAAATATGGACTACCTCTTTCTAGAGACTAGACAGAGATGTGATGAATCACGAGAAAACCGGGGGCCTTATACCCAAATGACGTTCAAAGTATAAATGATTGGATGATTTAGTGTGATCGGATGGAAGCTAGATACCACAACAACTTGCTCCTTGCGTTTTGCGTCCTTTCTAATTTATAGCCAGAAAAAATTAAATACAATAAAATCTTTTTAATGTCAAAATATTGGGATTAAATTCATTGTATTATTATGGAAAAAATTATAACTTAATATAAGAATAATTATAGAAGTTATTGTTTTGACTTGGTTATTATTTGTTCAAATGATATAGTGGTAAACTGTGTGTTTATATATATGCTACATTGATAATTAAGTATTGAAATATGTCAAATCTATTTTATAGACATTAATAAAATAGATTAACATAATATTAAGAAAAGTAACACTTATATGGACAAAACTACTTTGCAACCGTAGTACCAAACTCTCAAATTTATTATTTTCTTTAACAGTCCCTATTGTTTTCTCTAAATAATAAAATTTATAAGTTTCAAAAATTTTATGCAATAAGCCCCAATTAAAATATAATAATTTCAAAATTTTTAAAAATTTATTTGACGTTTTCTTTAGCAATCCCCATTTTTTTTGTAAATAATAAAAATCATATGTTTTAATAATTTTATGTATTAAGCCCCAATTAAAATATACTAATTTTCAAATTCTAAAAAATTTATTCTTTCTATTTCCTTCTCAAATCAGTTTGTCTTATTTTAAATCTTAATTTATTCATTAACAAACATATAATTCTTCTAAAAATAAAAAAAATAAGAGTCTTCTAACTACATAAATTAGATTAATTTCTTAAACACAAAATCTCAAAAACATAATACTTGCATTTTCTCAAAATAAATATATTGTGTTTATGTTTTTTTTTCTATAACAAGATCTAATCAATTAGGGTTTGCTAAATGCGATTAAAGATGGTGGGACGGGTTTATTTTACTAAAATTTAATCTCAATAAGGTGTTTGACATGAATAAGTAAACTAAAAATAAAAAAGCTTAGGCTACCAAATTATCATGTGATAATAATGTTTTTTTTACCCTAAGGAGACCCTAGAATGAGTTTTTTAGACTAAATTTATGTCTTATGTTAACAAAAGAAAATAAAAATGTTACATTAGAAGCCTAAAAAGTTAGATAATTTTAATTTTTTTGAAGGTTATTTTCCCATAATCTATTAATTTAAGTTATTATTCATTCTTTGCAATTTTAAATTTAAGTAATAGAATAAATATTATACAATGCATTTGTTTTCACATTAAATAAATAATTGATCAGCTTTATACGTGTAATAAGGTATAAATAATTTTACATAATTTCAAGTTTACATATAGAAATTTATTATTTTGAAAATATTATTTATAAACTCCATAATGAAATTTAAACGACTATCCAAGCATTTATTTAAAGTTATTTATTTTTCATTTTAATACTGTCAAAATTTTTATAAAACCTTGTCCAATCTTGTATTACACTAAAAATTAGATAATATTATTATAATCCAATTGGTATTTTAAGTAAATGGGAGTGGAGAGTACATC
The DNA here is from genome assembly GCA_002013955.2 of Citrus medica. Taxonomy (NCBI): domain Eukaryota; kingdom Viridiplantae; phylum Streptophyta; class Magnoliopsida; order Sapindales; family Rutaceae; genus Citrus; species Citrus medica. Next base: position 294,632 of record MKYO02002450.1, read on the forward strand.
TCCTAATAATTTTTGTACTCAATTTTAATGTTATATACTTTCTCAATATTATGGGCAATTAATTATAGAAGTAGACATGGAAATAATAGTAATAATTAGATAATTATAAAATATTGATGTACTTGTGGAATAAATTAAGGGATTTGTCTTTCTAAAGTTCATAGGCTTTGTTGTATTTAAGAGGTTGTGGCTCTCATGGATGTGCAACTAAATCATACATTATAATTACCCAATATTAATAATAAAAAATACTCTCAAAATTCCCTATATCTTCCTTATTCGTATTATTTAATAACTTAGACAAAAAATAAAAATATTTACTAAAAGAAATAAAATAAAACAACTAAGATAAAAAGAAAAAAACATGAAAATCTAAATATGGATCACGGATTGCATGAGAAGTAGAGATGAGGATAACTATTGATGGGGTGGGAGGGTAAAATAATAATAATATTATTAGTTCTGACATTTTGGAAAACTAGAGAGACTGCAATGTTAATTACCTAAGTAAATACATCCTGCCGTTGCTTTTACTTTTGCAATTCTTTCATTGGATCTAAGGGTCAGGTTACAAAAAGACAAAAAAGAGTGGTATCATACCACTGAGGCAACTTAACTGGACCCCACTTATATTTGCTAGAAATATACAAAATCATTTTAAAAGTCTATAAAATAAATTATTTTCTCAAACAAATTTAGAAAAATATTTTAATTTATCTTAACTGAAACATAGCATACATTTTTTTGTAATATACACAGTTATTATGTGGAAGTAAGTAAATTTCTTAAAATAAATCTATAAATTTATAATTTATTACAATATAGGATTTGTTCTCATCAATAATTAATTCAAATTAAAACTAAAATTTTTATAACCAAAAGTTATTTTATATAAAGTATCACTATAACCAAAGTTGGTTGGTGTGAGTGGTTCAACACTCTCACTCCTTAAGAGAAGTCAGGGGTTCAAGTCCCGCTCTCGTATGGAATCACCACTTTGGCCAGCACTTTATCCCTTATGGGCCGACCCGGTGCGAACGGGGATTAGTCTGGGTTGTAGTATGGGTTTAAAAGTGCCTCCCACAATTGGAGTCCACTCAGAACCACCTCGTGATTCAAACAAAAAAAAAAGTATCACTATAAAAAAATTATATCATGTAGCAAAGTTGTTCTATTTTTTTTCATTTATTTATATGAAATGTACATGTACATCTGCAAATAGACTTATATAAAGTAGCATAGCTGAAGGCAAGCCCAATTATTGAAAAAAAAAAAAAAAGGGACAGAGAGAGAGAGATTACTCTTAAAATACACATAAAAGACTCAAACTTCCAACTTCATGTAGAAGACAGCAGTGGACACCACCAGGCTGACTAGTGGTTTACACGGTTGTTTTACTTTTGTTTAATCAATTTATTTGTATTGCCCCACTGCCAACATACACGTATGCACAGGTTCTGGCACAACAATTTTTTCTTTTAATTTTTTATTTTTGTCTGGAGATTACGGGTGCTGAGCAAGAAGGCTGCGGTGATTTTAATTTAAAACAGCTGGAGTTTGATTAAGATTAAGATTAAGATTGATGCATGCAATGTGTTATTTTTAAATTAATAGACTTGCGATATTCAACCATTTGAGTACGTGTAATCTACTAATCTATATGCTTATCTAGTTATCTTCTAATATTTCCAATACTGGCACCGTGACTTGAGAATTGAGAAGAACATAGATGCTTAATTATCGTACAAATTATATAAAAATCAAACATGTAAATTGAGAATCTTTTAAGCTTTTCTTTGCATTATGACCATAAAAATGTTAGAAAAGAATAAAATATTATATGTAACCTAAAGATCATAATTACTTATATAAATAATTTTATTATTATCTTTAGGTATTCCTATTTGAACTCATCATAAAAATAGAAATCACTCTTAAGTCTCTATAAATTAAAAGTCTGCATCCTATCAGATACATTAAAGAATAAATTATAAAAAAATTTAATAAATCACTTTTAATTAGACTAACTTTATAAGATAGTTCACAACACATAATTATTCACTTTATGAATTTCTTAAGTTTACAATACGCGTCTTGTCATAAAAAGACTTTAATGTAGAGAGAATGCATCAACTATAAAAAAATTTTCTTTCTAAGTTCTTCGAAAAAATCTTTTAGGATCATAACTACTAAATAAAAAATAAATAATGATGGTTTTTCACCATCATACACCCTATTAGATGACAATTGCCCAACTGTCATCGAAGCATGTGTCAAGAAATTTTACATGATAGTTTTATATAAATTATGTGTTTTATGATTTATTATCCATCATGAAATTGTCATGCACGAATGACAAATGTCTGTCATAATATTGTCTATACATGACTGATATCTACATATATAATTAAATATTTAATTAAAAATCATATGAAAATAAATACTAAATTATTTAAAATAATAAGTATTTTTAATTTGATGGGAATTCAAATAAACTCAGCAGAATTGATATAAATTGGGGAGATTTGAAATAATTATTTTCTTGTTTCGCATAATTCAATAATGGAATAATTAATGCTAAAGAATATGAATTTTAATATTAATGAAATAAAAAAACCTAATCGCACTTACAAAAACATTTTCTGATTTATATTATTATACAAACTTTCCGAGCAAGCTTTTGCGCCAATCCCAATTTTATACATTTCTACTTTTTTAAGTGTTCAACAAACTCATAAAATCGCACATTATATAGCACTTAGCAAATTTTGGCTAAGTGTTAACAGGTTTACAAACCGGTGATGCTCAGTTTAAACGACGTCCTTTTAAAAAAATTTTATTTAAAAAATAATTTAAATATTTAATAAAAAATTATAGATAATTTAAATGGCAACATTTAAAATCTCATTATTACAACATAAATCAAGCACGATTGATATCTATTTGCTTTCATGATACATTCATGACAACAAAAAAAGTCATAAGATTTCTGTCATTATTTGGCCTTTTTTTAGTAGTGACAATGTTATTGGTGGCGCATTTCAAACTTAAATTACATCAAATAAAAGTGAAGATAGTATTTGTCAACGGTAACATTGATGAGACGATCTATATTATGTAGTCAAAAAACTTTATATTAGGAGACCCAAAGAGTATGGTTTGTAAATATAAGAAATCTATTTCAATGCTCACGAAAGCATCTCGGCAATGTTAATTCAAGTTTCCTCAAGTGATCATTTTCATTTGGTTTCAAGATGAATTTATTCGATGATTACATATACTATAAGTTTTGTAAGAGGAAGTATATTTTTCTAATTTTAGATATTGATGACATTTTACTTGCCAGCAATGACATAAGCTTATTCCACAAAACCAAGAGATTTCTAACTAAAAATTTTAAGATGAAAGATCTTGATGACGCCTATTTTGTTTTAGACAAATAAATACCCTGAGATTGCTCTTCTAATATTCTTGGTAAGCTATGGTGAAAAGGTTCTCAAGAGATATGGAATATTGTATATATTACTAGGATGTTGGATATATATTTAAGTAATCCAAAAGTAGACCATTAGAAAATAGCCAAATGAGTCTTACGATACTTATAGAGAATGAAAGACTATATGCTGACATATTGGAGGTTAGATCAGCCTAAGATCATTGGGTATACTGACTCTGATTGTGCTAGATGCTAAGATAATATGAAGTCTGTATTGGGCTACATCTATCCACTAGCTGAGGTGCTGTCTCCCAAAAGAGTACGAAAAAATCTCCTATAGCTTCGTTTATGATGGTACCAGAGTTCATGGCATATTATGAGGCATTCAATCACAATATATGGCTACAAAATTTTGTAACGGGGCTACACATAATAGGCGGTATTGATAGACTACTCAAATTATTTTGTGACAATAAATTAGCAATGTTGTATTTCAATAACAATAGGAGTTCAACAATGTCAGAGCATATAGACATCAAGTTTCTAATTGTTAAAAAAAGAGTTCAGAGTGAACAATTGTTTATAGAGTACGTTAGCATAAACTCCATGATTGTTGATCTGGTTTGTAAGGGATTACTACCCAAATTGTTTCATGAGCACAGTGCTTGTATGGGTGTTTTATCAATAAACGATATTTAGTTTTAGTGAGAGTTTGTGATTATAGATGCTTTTATGCTATAGGCATTTTTCAGTTATTTTAGTTTATAGATATTTAAGGTTGTTTTCTACAGAAATAAAATTTTGGTTTATCCACCCTCTAATTTTGGAACGGTTTGATCTCACTAAAGTTTAAGGTGTACTAGTTTGAAATAGAGATGTTAAGATCACAATGCATGAAATTTATGTGCTACATATCCACATCATGATCCATGTAATTTAGTCGTATTTGCAAAATTTTAACAAATGCTGCTTTGATCCTATGTTGTTATGGTTGATAGACTAGATTGGTTATCGATACATTTTAGTAATGATAGCAAGTTTAAACTTATATGGTTATTTGTACAAAACATGATTATATGGTTATACATATAGCCCAAGTGAGAGATGTTAGATCCTTAATCCAGATTTGAGATTATATGTGAATAATTATGTATTGCAAACTGTCATATATGGTTAAGGCCAATTAAAATTGATCTATTAAGTTTTGGGTAATTGGTTCTTCAATATTTCTAACAGGATATAGGCCTTTAATGTGTAGAGACTTTAGGATAATTTTTATTTCAATGATGAGTTGAGGAATAACTTATGATAACATGAAGTTATCTATATAAATGATTATAGTCCTCAGGTCACACATAATATTCCATTCTTTTCTGACAACTCATCATCAAAGAGATTGCAAAGAGAAAGTTAAAGGATTATCTAGGATAACATGTTGATTTGGAAGGTAAATCACACGATTTTAGAGAACGATTAAGTATTATGGATTTAGGTATGTTTTTTCATATTCAATTATTGATTTTTGATAATACAACATGAATATTCCTAGAATTTAGGTGAGATTTGAAAGTTAAGTCACAATGGTTTTAAAGATTGCAAAATTGATGTGTAAGCACATATGAATTTATTTTATGGTTTTTTTAATATGCCTTTTTCAACTATAATGCAGATGAGTCTGTATCTCTCTTCATATCCTGTCAATTTTGTAATAAAAATTAATTATGAAAATTTATGCATAGTACCATTTTTATAAACTCATGAAATTAATATACTACGAAAATTTTATTAATTAAGTAAATATTAATTAACTGACTTATAATTTAGTGCGTTGACCAATTCGAGATTTGAAAAATATTTTATGCAATAAAAGTATAATTTTTTTGAGATTTTACTGTAATACTAATATTTGAAATGGAGAGATAATCCTTTCGTAACCTAGTATTTGCATATGACAATCGCCTTCTCCATCTTTGAGATTGGTCGGGCAGCTGCATGGAAAGATGGCGACTTCATATTGGTGATACACAACCTTTGCACTCTATTGATGTAAAAGAAGTTCAGGACTAAGGATGACAATAGTACCCGCAAACATACAAATTCGCTTGAACCCACCCGCTGCAGGTAATTTTATGGGTTGCGAGCGGGTTTGGTATTATAAATTGAAACCCATACTAGGTTGCGAGTAGGTTTGGTATTAACCAAATATCCAACGGATACCTGCATGGATATCCGCCAACTCGCAACTTTTTTTAATGATTTTTTAATTTAATTTTAATAGAAAATTATTTAAATCTAAAAATATACTTATTGTAATTCAAATTGAATTTTCTTTAACTTAATGCATGGATTATATATATATATGGTAATTTTACTTACTATAATTTTGTATGAACTATTATTCTTTAACTTCATACATGAATTATTTCTTTATTATAATTTTGTTCTTCAGATTAGTATCTAAAATGTATTATTCTTTAGAAAACATTAATTTTAATCATTATTGTAGTAATCGTGTTGGATAGATGCTAATGGTGGTAAATAAAATGAAGATTTTCTCTTGAAACTTGTGTTGAATGATAATATGAAACGATAATTGTTATGTTTACATACTAGTTTGTGGCTTTTTTTATGGATTTGTTTATTTTGCACTTAAATTTGAGATTTTGTGTTGGATTGATGTTAAAATTATAATTTTCCATTTACATCACTTAAATTTAGAATTGAGTATGTTATGTGGAAATTTTAAGTTATTATTGTAAATTTACATATTGAACATTTGTGATTTTAAATGTGAAAATCTGTAAAAAAAATTCGCTAAATACCATTGTGGGTTTAGTAATTGTAAAAAATCGCAGTTGGAGGGTTTTCTTAAATAAATTAAAACCCGTAGTGGATTGCGGGTAGATTTAGTAATTTAAAATTTGTGTGAATATGACTTTGGTAATGGCAAACCCACTGTGTATAGTACTCATTGTCATTGCTATTCGAACTTGAAGTTTTCCTCCTCTACTTTTTAAATATAATAAATATTAATATATTATCAAAATCTCCCATGATCGATCTCCTCTGCTTTGCTCTGCTCACCAAGATTCTCAACTGATTTTTAAATACTTTCCAAAAATTTGATTATAAACAAGCAAGCTAATAAATTAAAGAGTCCTACTGCAAATATGGTTCACTTCTGTCTAGAGAGTAGACAGAGATATGATGAATCACAAGAAAAACGGGGGCCTTACGCCAAAATGATGTTCAAAGTTAAATGTTTGGATATTTTTGTTTAAACGGAAGCAAGCTCGGTACCACCACAACTTGCTCCTTGGGTTTGCATCCTCTCTAATTTATTATAGCCAGAAAAATTAGATACAATAGAATCTCTCAAAAGTGACAGTGTTGGACTAAATTAATTTTATTACTATAAAAAAATTATACCTTAATAAAACTATAGTTATAAAAATATTTATTTTAACTTAGTTATTATTAGTTCAAATAATATATATGTGCTATACATTAATAATTAATTATTATAATATGTCAAATCTAACATGTAAACATTGATAAAATCGACCGACATAATTTCAAAAAACTAATATCTATACAGTGTTAGAAATATACAAAGTAATTTTAAAAGTTCACGAAATAAACTATTGTCCCAAATAACTTTAGAAAAATATTTTATTTTATCTTAAATATTTAATGAAACATAGCATATATTTTTTTATAATATACATATAATTATTATTATATGAAGGTAAGAATCTTTAAAATATCTAACTAAATTTGGAATCAATTTTTTTTATTTTATGAAGATTATTTCTATATAAAATATCACTATAGAAAAATTTTATTATATGGTAAAGTTGTTTTATTTTTTATTTATTTATTTTTAAATTCATACGTAAATCTAGAAATAGATTGATATAAAGTAGGATATTTGAAATGCCTTGAAAACACGATTAAAAAAAAGGAGCAAAAATCACTCCCGAAATACACATTAAAAACTCAAAACTTTCTATAAGTTGAAGAGAGTAGCTGGCCGCCATGCCACCATTAAGCTAACTAGTGGTTGACACATTTGTTTTACTTTTGTTTAATCAATTTATTGGTATTGCGCCACTGCCAACGTGCACGTATGCGCAGTTTCTGGCACAACAATCTTTCTTTTAATTTTTTATTTTGTCTACCATGGAGATTATCCGTGTGTGCTTGGCAATAAGGCTGCGGTAATTTTAATTTAAAACAGTTGGGGTTTCATAGAGTAAGCTTGAGTAAGATCGAGGTATTTTTTGTGTTATTTTTTAATTACCTTTTGATTACGTGTAATGTACTAATCTATGTGCTTATCTTTTGATGTTTCCAATACTAACACGGTGACTTGAGAGGAACTTAGATCCTCAATTATCGAACAAATTATATGAAAATCAAAGATGATTTTCAAGTTTTGTCACAATGGTTTTAAAGATTACAAAATTGATGTATAAGGACACATGAATTTATGAATTTATTTTATGTTTTGATTTATATAATTTCTTTTTCATCTATAATGTCGATGAGTCTGGATGTACATTCATAATACTGATGAGTCTGGATATCTCTTTATATCTCGTCAATTTTTTAATAAAAGTTAATTATGAATATAAATTAATATATTAAAAATTTTTATTAGTAACGATTAATAAAATGACTTTTTAGTGCACTGATCAATTCAAAATTTTAAAAATATATTATTTAATAAAAATATAAATTCATTGAGATTTTACTATAATAATAATAATAATAGTCCATCTAGTTGTATATGCTCTGACTTAAAGCATCCATTACAGTTATTGGATCTAAAGTTAAAAAAACCAATTTTCATTTTAACTTTAAATTTAATGACTATAAGAGATTCTTTGACTTATAACATCTCTAACATAGCAATTCCCTAATAATAATAGTTGAAATGGAGAAATAAGCCTCCCAATCTAATATTTGCAGGTGACAATCGCCTTTTTTTCTCTTCGAGAAGCTAATGTAGCCACATCGAAAAAATGGCAACTTTATATTTGTGATATGCAGCCTTATTTTCACTCTATTGATGTAAAAGTGAGTAGGGACTTGAGGGTTTCCACTCTAATTTTCAAATATAATAAATGAATCCCTTTAAATCAGTAGTTAAAAGTAAATTAGTAATTACAAGTTCACATAAATACAATAAAATATCTTAGACACCTAACATATTGGCACTTATTTTTGGTAAAAGCTAAAACAACAATGATAGAGAATAAGAATCTCAACATTTATATCTAACTTGTATTTGACTCACATGTATTACTCATTTATTACATGATGAATTTAACACTTATAAATAAAATTATTATAATGTCATCTAAGTTTAAAGAAATTTAAGGGTGACTAACCTAGATTAATAAGTGAGTCACACATGTCGAAAGAGTTACAGGCATCTCTACAGAGGGGAGAAGTTGAGGTAAAGATGAAGATGTTAAAGGAAAATTGCTATATAACCCAGAAGAAGGGGCAATATGGAAAGATGAAATAAGAGCTCAAGTCCTCACGTGAGAAGTTGCACCACTTATCACCTAAAGGATTTTGTCCTTTCGGCTAAATAAAAGGTTCTAAACAAACATGTCAACAATCTATAGATTACCATATGAAAGCCTGCCGCATGTAAAAGGAAACAAAATAGTGATGCTATATATAAAGCTTTACTCTCTGTAAGCATGCTCCAAAACCAAAAAGGCAAAAGGCAAAAAACGACCACAGTCCACATCTAATTTTAGTTTTCTTATTTTAGTTTCACACCTTTCCTAGCTTCTAGTTTCCTTAGTAACTAATTGCACTTCTCTCAATAGATTCACCTAAGCTACACTATAGAGACCCTATAAAAACACACTCTCATCTAAACTTTGCACACCGAAATATCAATTTATTTGTTGAAGTTAGGTTTAATATAAAATTTAATAAAAACACATTCCATAGATGGATGTTGCATTAGTTAAAATATAAATTGTTGACATTAAAATTTGGATAAAAATGGCTGGTGTGATGTGTATGCAACATCTCTCATGACTCACAAGCCCTTGCAAAGAATGAAGAGGGAATTTGATACAAACCACGGCAAGAACTCATGCAACACCAATTAATTTAGTCTCTAAGATCGAATCTACACTTGCAATTGAATGGAACCGCGACCTGATGCTCAATAAAAGCACGAACCTTGGTATGTGAGAACGCTGCAATCAATTATGGATGATTTGATTGATAAGTTAAGAGTTTGAACGTCACGAAAATTTGATAAGTTCAAAGAGTTAGTTTAAGAACCAAAGAGAATTAACTCTCTCACTAATTGCATCAAAATTTATTTGTCTTCTTATTGGATGCGAGTACATTGTATAGAGCTGGTTACAAGAACTTCCACCCCATAATTGGCCTTCGTATTTCGAGAATAAATCCAAAACAAAAATCAAATCAGAATCCTAATCTAAAGCAAATAAGGAAAGAATCTAAACCAAATCAGAATCCTAATCGGGTTAAACGCCTTACATCAATTAAAAGAGAAATAATTGATTTGTTTCGTCACTTGCCTGCTTAAGAAATGGCAAAGTATCCAAGAAGGAAAGTAGTACACTTTCCAAATGGGGAAGTATCCAAAAAAGGAATATAATATAATTTTCGAACAGAAAAGTATCCGAAAACGAAAATAATATATTTTTCAGCCATAATGTGCACGCCAAGTTGCTGATTTCATGTAAGTGATTATTTGGAAACTTCAAGAGCTGAATCACGCATTTAGTGGTTTGAATATCAGGTGTGATTCCTTTAACGAGCCTCCGCAAATTAAATTGAGTCCAAGTTGCTTGAATAAACCCATTAAGCACTTCTTTGAATTTCTTTGCACGAGCTCTTGTGACAGGTCTGATGGGAACTTGAATAGATCTGAATATGCCTCATCCCATGTGCTTATGACAATTTTATCCTCAATCTCATCAAAATTGAAAGGGTCGGGATATAATGGGAGGTTATCAAATAATAAGCTTAAGCCATCTTAAAAACCTAAAAACTGCAGAGGATGTCTCTTAAAGCACTCCATAACTGTCACATATTAGTATGGGACCAATGAAGTATTGACAGATTCTCCAATTTAAGTCATAACACATTATCACAGCTTGGTGCCCACTTAGATTGCCTCCAAAGTATTTCTCCTAAAGTCGTATAAATCAAATATGAACGAGTAAGACTTGGGCAGTTGTCTCCTCCATCGTAAATGAGTTCAACAGTCTTATAACCTAATTGGCTCACTCAGAATAAGCTAATCAAGACTGAGAACATGCTGTCAGCAAACATATTTTCGCAAAGGATAACGTCCAACCCTAGGAAGCATAAGAACATCTATAAGAACGTCCAAATTATTTTTTATCCATTACCTAAGGAGGAAAATAGTTAATGACAACTTGCCATATGTTAAAAAGGACACAAACACACCCTTAAAGGCACTTCTTTTATAAGGTTAGGTTAGTCTTATGAAAGAGGTAAGTTTTTTCGCTTTCATAAACGCTTAAATTTTCTATTATTCAGGGGTTTCTTTAAAACCCATCATATTCTTTGTTCTCGATTTGATGTGACTATCGGAGTGCCATCACTGGCCACCATTGGGTTGCCTCTAACGATTATTTTCTCTAATTTTTTAGGACTGTCTCAAATCCATCTATTCCTATAAAACCACCTTGGAGCGACTCAGTCCTCATCATTCCCAATGCCACGTCTCAAAGCAAAGCTCTTACAATGTTTTTAGCCTGAACCAAAATTACATCAAAGCATAAAGTAAGATCTAAGTATTGGGAACTCTAGTATTATTCAAGCTAAAAATAAGGAAAATGACAATAGATATTCTTGTTGGTAGTAAAATTTGAATCACACGGTTAGAGCGTGACATGTTTATGCCATTCTTTATGCCCAATATATCCTTGCAAAGAAGAAAGAGGAAATTAAAAAGGCAAAGATAAAATGCAAGATTCTTGAAGGAAAAGCATGAACCATCTTAACAATTTAAAAACTGTAGAAAAAGTCCTAAAAATACTTAAAAATCACCACATGTTAGCATGGGACCGCTATAATAGTGATAGATCCACCACTAAACTCATTATATGTCACTGCATGGCCCCCACTAGAGTCACCCCAAAATATCTCTCTAATAGTCACATGCACTAAAAATAAAAGATGAGACTAGTTGAGCAACCATCTGAACCATCATTTATGAAGTCAGTAGCTCTGTCAACTTAATTGTCTCATTTAAAAGAATCCAATCAGAGTTAAGAGACATGCTATTAGCACAGACAATCTCACAAAGGACATGTGTCCAATCTTAAAGAGCCTAAGAGACTTAGGGTGAACAATTAAGTTACTCCATAGCCCTTATCTGAGGTAGAGAATAACCAACAATAGTTCGCCACTGAAAGTCTAACTAAGCTATCTAAGAGGGCGTTGAATTAGGTTTCTAGCAACTTAACCAAATAAAATCACAAAACAATTCAAATTAATACTTAGAAGATTCAATAAGGGAGAAGAGAGCAAACAAGATATTTTTACATGTGGTTCGGCAAACTCTGCCTACGTCCACGCCTCCAAGCTAACCGAGCTTGAGGATTCCACTATCCAAGCCTTACAACCCAAGCTTCAAAATGATTATAATTGACTTCCAAGGTATCAATATGAGATAATCTCTCATCCCTTTCCCAAAGTGTTTCTCACATTTACAATCACTTAATTTTGATATTGAAATAAAGATTATACAAAATTTTTCCTCACACAATGTATGCATTTACAAATGAAAGGCCAAAGTGTAATTTAATGAAAGAACAACAAGTTATAAGCACTAGAGAGGTTGAATACTCAATAATAAGCTCAATGATAATTGTATAATCCATCTTGATTTGAATTTGATTGAGACTTTTTATAGTTGGAGAAGAAAACTAGCCATTGTTAATTTTTTGGGCATAATCGGATCACCGTTAACTGTTGTTGGATTGCCATTTTGACTTTGTGCAAAATACTATCATGCAAAAATTTGAATTGTTAGATCACCATTTAGAATAGTTGGTTTGCTGTCTAATTCCAGAGAGTTCACTGATCGAAGTCAGATCACTATTTGGCATTGTTGGTTTACCATCTAATTCTAGAAGCTCCCCTGTTTGAAGTCGGCTTGTTGTTTGCAAATAACAATTTGCCATTTTCAGACAAACTCATTTCCAGAATTTATCAGTTAGTCGTCTTCTCATTAACGGCTAACTGTTAATTTTCAGAAATTGCTAATAACTCAAATATTTGCCATTTCAAACTTAATGGATATTTGTTTGTTTCCAAAAACTTGAATTTGCCAAAACATCATACGACCTATGAAATTATGCAAAATTAAAAACTCCAACTTTCTTAATCTTGTTTGTTATAATCAAAATCAATGTTTATGAATACTATTTATGTCAATAATCTTCCTCTTTTTTATGACGACAAAGTTTACATATATTCATGGTGTAAATGATTAAAAAATATTAGCTCCCCCAAATAAAAGCTCCACTTAGTATTTTACAAATTTAAAAAGTGCCAATATAATAAGTTATATCAATTTTAACCAAAACGAAAACATCCCCTTTCGTGTGTGCGTGTATATACACATCAATTTTAACAAAGCAACTCCCCCTAAATAATAAGCCAAATTTAACAAGTGCAAGTTCAAATACATGTATCATTCTCCCCCTTCATCACCACAAAGAAAATTTAGTGATCAAGGAAAGAAATGTAATGAAAAACAAAAAAATTTTTTTACCCATGTTGGCTAAGTTGAAATTTCAACAAAAGCTCCTCCTAACAACAAGCATTACCTCAAGAAACATGTTAACAATATTACATCCAAATCATCAAATCATATGGAACAACATATCAAAATCATTATGAAACCATTACACATATCAACATCAAACATCAACCATCAAAGCATAAGTCACTAGAATAAATAGCTCATATATATATGTATATATAACAAAAATAAGTTGTCATAATAAAATAAACATAATGGCAAATAAAAGATGTCTGTGTAAAATCTAAAGACAGAAACTAATAATGGACTATTGCGGAGGATGTGATGAAGAGAATGGAGGAAGAATGCCAAGAGTAGTGAAGATGCTATGTGGCCATCTAAAAGCTGCTGCTGCTGATCGAGAATGCATTGATGCTAAAGCTAGAAAGCAGCAAACTGCGACTGAAACTACAGTTGCTGCTCGGAAAGTGATCGAACCTCACTTATCGTCCACTGTAGAATACTATAAAGTACTCGAACCTATAGAGGTAAGGGTTAGGAACAGAAGGAAAGGTAGCAAATATCATCGGAAAGGTCGCTACGCCGATAAATATTCCTAACTATATTAATATGGAGAAAATGGTTGAAACATAAGTGCTTTACTAGAAATGCATGTCTCTAAACCCTCATTCTCATATCCTAAAATTGAGTTCAAATCCCTCACATCAAACTCAATAGGCATCCCTCCAACATTGGTAATTATCTTATCTAGCCTAGCTTACAGAAAGTTCACTATAAGAAAAAAGAGGTATGACAACAAAATTTTAGCAACATGCGTGTAATGCATGTTGTAAAATCTGACATTTAGTAACATTTGAACACCGCATGTTGTTAAAAGTTGCAAAAAATTTACCTTCAACAACATACTTTAAAGTGTGTTGCAAAACACACTATTGCAACAGTTTGTTGATTGTGGTGGATTTCATAGGCCAAATGACAACGTGCTAAAAATCTCATAGGCCAAATGAGATTTAAGCATGTTGCTAAAAATCTCATCATCAGCAACATACTGAAATGCTTGTTGTTAATAAGATTGTAATGCAACATTCTCTTGCTCGTTGTCATTTGTATTCGATTGTAATATATTTTACCATAACTGATAAATGCTTGTATTTACCCTTTTTTTGTCTATGTAATCTGCAAAGTCCATTAAAAAAAAGTAGTACTACAAAGCAAATGATTTCAAATAAAAGTGATTTTTATATGATAATTGAATTTATCAAAGTAGTGCATTTATTTATTTTTATTTAAATTTAAATTTAAATAATATATTATCTACCACAAGTAACTTATTTTGTAAATAACATATAAAATAAGTACATTCAAATCAATATATTATTTTTAATTCTATTGCATTATTTTAAATCTAGAAAAAAATTCATTATACATATAAAAAATTAATTGCTAATATTACATGAAACTGTGTCGTTTCATGTATCTTAACTACAACATCTAATAAATTATCAACATCATATAAAAATTTGCTTAAAGTGTTGAAATTTTTAAATCATCTCTCTGTTTTTGCTCTCACAGCCTTGAAAACCCAAACGCTCGCTGCCCTCACAATCCTTGCAGCCGCAGATGAAGATGAAGACAAAGACCCACAAGAGCAGCCATCATAACTTGGTCGTTAAAGCCCCTACTTAATTTCACACCTTTTTCAAAATCGACTCTCTCTAGCACACTGTCAAAGTCCTCAACTCTAGGGATGGCAAGATAATCCGGACCCGGACCGGACCCGCACGAACTCGGATGATCCGGACCGGGTTGAACCCGCACTGGATGTATATTTTATCCGGATCCGGTTTTAGTTTTCTTAAAACCCGGACTTATCCGGGTCCGATTCCGGGTTCACCTGAACTCGGATTTCCGAAACCCGGACCCGGATTTTTTGTTTTAAATATTATTTAATTAATTTTTTAGATTATTATTTATAAGTATAAAAGCAAAAAAAATGAGAAACAAAACAAACCCTACATTTCCTATAGCCGCCGCCGCTTCCTCATGTTCATTCCCCAGCATTCAGTAAATAAATTCAAAATCAAAGTGGCCCCGATTCTTTCGACTGAGCAATCAAAGAATTGGTTAAAGCTGATTGAAAGCATTGATTTGACCGTACCTCTTTGATTGCTTATTCTTCTCATGTCTTTGACCTTCTCGAAATCAAATGAGATTTTTTATTAGTCCAAGTCTTGTTGTTGAAGTTTAACTCATATCCCGGTGAAGAAGAGGCCCTGGGTCTGGTTCGGAGATTTCTCTCTCTCAGTAGTCGGCTCATCATCATCCATCAATCATCAGCATCACAACATCGCGACGGTGGCCGCACTTCTCTGCAAGTTTCAATTTCTACCTTATGTGTTAATGTTAGATTTATTCTGAGATTTGGGCTCAAGGAATCATGTGGCTTTCTGTGGAATCATGTGCTTTCTATGGAATCATGTGGCTTTCTTTGTTTCTTTAATTTTCCTATCTTCCTCATCCTCCACTATCTTCGCAAGATCCCATGAGTTCTATTTGTTTCTGCAACTACCAAAGAGTCGAAATTGGTATGCTTGAATTTTTTTTTTATTTTAGGCATATATCCGGGTTTAAAACCTGCATTCCGGAAACCCGAATTTTTCCGGGTTCAACCCGGACTGGACCCGGAGCTAAAAAATCCGGGTTATATGCGGGTCCGGTAATTAAAAGTGATCATCCGGGACTGGAACCGGAAAGACTAAACCCGGACCTGGACCCAAATTTTGCCATCCCTACTCAACTCTCATGGACATCAAGGAGAGGAGAAAGCTTGGTTGTGGTAATTTACAAATCTCTTCTTCTTCTTCATTCGTTTAATTTTTTCAATAAAAATTCATTAACCCTAAATTTGAACTCAATCTTGTTTCTTTTCTTAAAAATACATGTTTTTTTTTTATGATTTATTAGTTTGAAGCCCTAGTTGATGTGATGAGTTAATTGTTTATATATCTTGATTTAATTGATTTTGAATTGGGTTTTGTTGATACATAGCTAGAGTTTAGATTGACGTCTTCACTTTGGTGTGAATTAATTTAGGCAATGAAATTGGAATTGAATAGAGCCAATCTCATTTTGATTTATGTAATTGATTTTGGTGCACTAAATTGCAAAAACAATAGCATAAATTTGGTTGTTGTTTCTGGTGTTATAAAACTACAGAAAAGTTAATCGTTTTGCCAAAAACTGTAAAAACAGCAAGCACATTTGTGTTGCTCTTTCTGCTGTTCAAAAGTGCATAAATAGCTGCTATATCTATTATTCTAAAATGCTGGAACAACTGCTGTTTTTGTTGTTCAAAAGTGCAAAAATAACCGCTATTTTTGCTGTTCAAAAGTGCAAAAACAGCAGCTGTATATTGAAAGCTCTCCTAGCTACTAAAGTGAATTCACCAGGGGCTGTATACTCTTCATCTTCGACGTCCTTTAATAGTGGCATTTCATTTTCTTCTATTTCATCTTCAGCAACACTATAACTCTTTTATTCACACATTCACTTACTATATGCCCCCTGCATTGACATTTAGAACACTTAATGTCAAGATTCCTAATAGTGAGAGTCACGGTATTATAGTGTGAATTGTGCTTGGAGGGCTCGAATCTCGGCTTAGGTGCAGTAGATGCTTGTGGCCTCTCATCTCATTTCACATAGCTCGACTTTCAGGGAGTAGAACTCGAGCTTGGTGCTACACAGGTGTTACCTTTCCTCTTAAGCTGTTGCTCAATCTTGATAGCGTTGTGGTCCATCTGTTCAATCTCCATATAATGTTGCAAATCAACCATATTTGTGATCTCCTGAATAAGACTCAGTGGCTAGGTACAAAGTGTCTTCTCATCAATGATTTCATTTCATCCCATATCTCAACAGGACATTTTTCATTTCACCTCCTACTTATACAAGTTGATCCCACTAAGTAATAGCTTAGTCAGAAAACTCAATCACAACCAATTTTATCTTTTGTGCCCCTGAATAACTATGGCAGTCAAATATGAACTCCATTTTCTTCTCCCATTCAAAGTATGTTTCCGGATCAGATTTACCTTGAAAAGATGAAATCTTCATCTTTATGCCACATAATCCTTCATCCATATTCCTAGCTCTCCTACCCCATCCATCTCTCCTATAGCTACCCATACTCATCTATATAATAGTCATTGATCTATCCTCTAGCCAGAGCTCTATCCCTCCTGTTGACATAAATGATCTTATAGTATTGATTTTGATGATAACAAATCTTGCATGTTTTTTTATTAAAAATGTTGGAGCTATTAATATTAAACAAACTCTTAAAGTCGTATAATATTTTAGGCATGTTTAAGAATCTGGATTATCGTTAATTTTAATCAAAAAATCATTTTCTACAAACGGTTATTTAAATGTTGATTCTGAAAAATAACGGTGAACCATTTACCGAAAACGGTTAGCCGATAATTTCCAAAGAGAAATTGGATTGTAACCATGAACTGTTTAGTACGAATGGTTAGCCAAATTTGTTTTGCGGGTTTCTAAAAATAAATGGCTAACCGATAACTCCAAACGGTTAACCGACTATTTAAAAATCTCATCATAACGGTCATTGGGACAAGTCAAAACGGTCAATCGGCAGTAGTAATGGCATTTCACTTATTCTCAAAAAGTCAACAACAGCTAGTTTTTAGATCCAACTATAAAATGGCTCAATGAAATTCAAACAAAGGGATATCCAACAGTTATCATTGAACTTTGAACCTGTTTTTGTATCATTGATTCACACTTTGAGCTTTCATTTGTAACCATATACATTGTGTGTAAGGAAATTCATTTGTAATCTTTATTTTTGAGTGATTGTAAGTGTTTGGGTATACTTGAGTTAAGAGATTGTGGATAATCTCTTATTGTGAAGGCCTATTGACACATTGGAGGCTCGCTTAGTGAAATCCTCAAGCCCGGTGAGCATGGAGCCGTGGAGATAGGCACGGTTGGTCGAACCATGTAAAAATCGAGTGCTTACTCTCACTTACTCTATCTCTTTATTTTTCATTGCACATTAATTTGTTTATTTCGAATTTGGTTCCTTTGTTTAAATTGCATTAAGTTTTAAGTGCTTAAATTTTTTGAAACCCAATTCACCTCCCTCTTGGGTTGCCTAGTTAGTATTTCATTTGGTATCAGAGTAAGGTGCTCTTGTTTAGACTTAGTCATTTAGAGTTAAAGATCAATGACAACTCAAAGTGATTCTATATTTAGGGAAGGTCAATCAACCACCAGGCCGCCATTTTTTTTTTTACGGAAATGACTACATTATTAGAAAACTAGGATGAGAATTTAATTGCAAACATTAGATTATGAGATATGAGAAGTTGTTTGTGATAACCCTTTTAAACCTACTATTAAAAATGAACAACGGAAAGATATCCCAAAACCTTCCAATTAATGGAATGAACAAGAAAAGAAAAAGATGTCTTTAAACTCCAAGGCTATGAATGCCTTGTTTTCTGCACTTGATAAGAAAAAAGTTTCATAGAGTGTCTAATTGTGAAAGTGCTTAGGAAATTTAGAACAAACTTGAAGTTATTTGTGAGGGCACAAACTAGGTCAAAGAGTCTAAGATTAGTATATACACTAGACGATATGATTGTTCTAAATGGAACAAAAGGAAAGTGTTTGTTCCATGTATACTAGGTTTACAAATATTGTAAACACATTAAGAGCCCTGGGAAAAACCTTTTTTCAAACAGCGAAAAAGTTAAGAAAATCATTAGGCCTTTACCAACTAAATAGAAACCTAAACGAACTGTCATAGAGGAAGCTAAGGATTTAAACAACTTATCCGTTGATGATTTGATTGGTTCTCTTATTTCTTATGAGGAAGATTTGGCCATAGAAAAAGACAATGATGAAAAGAAGAAGAAAAACATTACACTGAAGGCATTAAAACATGAGAGTGATGAGGAAAGCGAGCTTGATGATGAAGACATGGCTATGATGGCCAGGAGGTTTAGAAAATTCTTTAAGAAAACTAGTGAGTGGAAATGATTTAAAAATCACAAGAACCAAAAGGAGAAGAATGAGTCAATCACTTGTTATGAGTGCAAGAAGCCTGGACATATACAATCGAAGTGTCCTCTTCTCAACAAACTCAAGAATAAGGTAATGGTAGCCACGTGGGATGATAGCAATGAGGAAACAAGTGATGATTAAGAGCAACAAGAGATGACAAATCTAGCTATCATGGCAATTGGGGATGAATCGTTTGACGATCTTGATGAAGTAAGTGATCCTACGTATGATGAATTATATGATGCTTTTAAGGAATTGCATGATAACTGGATAAAAATTGATAAAAAGAATGCATGTCTTAAAAAGAAAATGGTAGAGATCACAAATGAAAATGAATCTCTAAGTGCAAAGATTACATGCCTAGAATTAGAAAATAAAACATTGCATAATAAAGTTGCTTTATCAAATAAGAAATCTAGCACTCACATGAGCATATAGAATCACATGTAGATGATTTGAAAAAGGAAAATGAGATGCTCAAGAAAAAGAATATTGAACTTAGTGATGTTGTCTTAAAATTTACGAATGGGCAAAAGATGTTGGATAACTTGCTTAATTCACAAAAATGTGTATTCGACAAGGGAGGTACAAAAATATTATAAGAATTACTTTCTGAATCAAATTATATGCCACTATTGCAATTAAGGTGGTCACATGAAGTATAGATGTCCAACTAAAAGAAATGCACATTATGGAGTAAAATATGTTTGGGTTCCAAAAGAAATCATTGCTAACACTTAAGGACAAAAAAATGTTTGGGTACCTAAGACTTGAGATTTTCTCTGCAGGGTTTGAAAAAGAAGAATAATAAATGGTATCTGGACAGTGGCTACTCAAGGCATATGACTGCAAATTATACATGTTTCTCAAGTTTTACCAAGACAAAAAATGGTGAAGATGTTTCCTTTGGAGACAATTCAAAGAGAAAGATCCTCAGAATTGGTAATGTTGGTAAAGTTTCCTTAACTCTCATTGAAAATATATGTTTGGTTGAAAATTTGAAACACAACTTGACTAGTATTAGTCAATTATGTGATAAGGGTTATAAAGTTATTTTTTATAAAAATAGATGTGTTTTGAGAATGCATGTGATAGTAAAGTTTTGGTTTTTGGAAATAGATGTGGTAATGTTTTATACCATTGATATAAAATGTGCATCTACCCATGATAAATGTTTTTCCGCATTGCATGATGATGGTTGGCTATGATATAGAAGACTAGGACATGCAAGCATATATTTTATTTTAAAGATTTCCAAAAATGATTTGGTAAATAAATCAAAACCTCTTTTGAAAGCAAAAATCATGTTTCTACTTCAAAACCACTTCAACTACTTCATATGAACTTATTTGGACCTTCTAAATACGCTAATTTAAGTGGTAAATATTATGCATTTGTGATTGCAGATGATTACTCTAGATACACATGATTATTGTTCTTAGCCAATAAAGATGATGCTTTTAAAATCTTTTGTAAAAAGGTTCAAAATGAGAAAGGTTATGGTATTGCATGCATTAGGAGTGATCATGGAGAAGAACTTGAAAATCATACATTTGAAAACTTTTGCAATAATTTTGGCATTGTGCATCAATTTTCTTCACCAAGAACTCTACAACAAAATGGAGTTGTTGAAAGAAAGAATAAGTCTATTCAAGAAATAGTTAGGACTATATTGAATGAAAATGCTTTACCTAAGTATTTTTGGGTCGAAGCTGTCAACATCGCTTGTTATATTTTAAATTGTGTGTTAATTAGATCTTATCTTAATGAACTCCCTGTGAGCTTTGGAAAGATAGAAAACCCAACATTGGTTATTTCAAAGTCTTTGGATGCAGAGGTGGCTCTGATACCATTCGGTGATTGTACGTGGTGTTGTTACACCAGATCTATAACAGAACAAAGTCTGTCCTTTGGGCCAGTAGCCTGTAAGTTCTGGTTTCCAGCCGATATACACTTATCCGTCAAATACCAAATCCAAAAATCATATTTGAAAACCGTTTTTCACGATACCACAAAAAAACACGGCACTCGTGGCCTTCAAAGAGGTTGAACGTTGTGAGAAAATAATTTCATTTTACAAAAATCAGTTTTGGAGGATAAAACAGGACTTTTCTGATGCACATGATCCTTAGGCTTAAGTCAAGTGCAGAGCATACTCAGTTTAGAAAATTAGAGGTGAGCGTATCAGTATTAACCCAAATAGTTTCTTGGATTCCTAGAAGAAAAAAGAAGTTTAGAGAAACATGATGTAAGGAAAACTTAACTTTATTTCTAATTAACTCCTGCCTTACAAAGGGATAGAGAGATCCTTATATAGAGATCTCGAGGAAGGAGAGATAAGGTGAGACCCTTATCTTTTACAAAAGCACAATTATTAAAGCACACCACGCCAAATTTAAAAAAGGAAAAGCTTAAAACACACTTTAGACAAGATAGGACCCTTGTCTAACTATTAAAGCAAACTTTAGAAAAGCAAAAGCTAACTTTTAGAAAAGCTAAAGATTCTCATGCGTGTCTGCAATCATGGAGTGGATGGGTAGTGTGATGGAGACACATCGCCAGTTTCTTTTTCATATTGGTACTTGGCACGACGGATTCGTCGTTGATCAAGATATGCTTCAGCTTGCAGTTAGGCTTCTTCATCAGCGTCAATCATTTCCTTTGGTGCTAATGTAGCAGGAGGGTCTGGGTCTGTGATAGTGTAATGGAGATTTTCAGTATGGAGAAGAGACTGAAAATCTTCCCATGGATCATGAGCGTCTTGGAATAAGACGTTAGTGGAATCAGGCCGTTGTTCCATGACAAGGATTCCTTGAGGACTGGAACTGGAACCGAGAGTACAAGTTTGTGTCTTTGGGACAATTTCCAAGGTGTGTGATGGTCCAACAGAGGTGTGGTGGATGTTTCTGGCATGTGGTTAACATTATTGAGTTCCATTAGGTATGGCTTGAGGACAAAAGTAACAGATGTATCATGGATGAGGATATAAGGATGAGGATAAGTTTTCCATTCATAGGCCATATCTTGTGTCCAGAAGTCTCTTGTTTTTGGGTCCTGGAAGTAAGGTCTATGAACGATAAAGACTGTAGTGAACATGTTGGCTTCTTGTTCCGGCATTCTGTCTAATCCATGAAAAGTACATAGATTGTTGAGTTGTTTTCGCCACCATGTGAGTAGTGAATACCATTCAAGGAGAGTCCAGAGAAGATCTGACGAGAACTTAGGAGTGGTGATGTGAGTGAGGACTGGTTTAACAGGAAAAACCAGCTTTGTGGCATACAAGGTAGTGAGACACCACATGTACCATAACTCATCTTCGCAAATGGTTAGGGAAGACAGGGTAAGACCTGTGAGAAACAAGTTTTCCAGACAGAGAGAAGGAAAACGATAAGGTTTTTTGCTCTGAACATTGAAGAAATACCAGTAAAGGAATTTCTTTGCAAAGTCTTGGATCTGGTAGGCTGAGTGAAAAGGAATGTTGATGGGGAAAGGTCTCTGGCTGAGAGCTTTGAAAGAAAGTTGACGGTTCATGGCTATAACTGGGATGGTGTGAATAGAGGAAATGAGTGAGGGTTTATTTATAGCCAGTCATGTGAGGAAGTCTGGGATGAGGTTCTGTTTGTCTTTTATGTGTTGGACAGTAAAATCATATTTAGCAAACCAGTTTTTGAGGCTGAGCAGCTGTTTGTCAGGGAACAACTTATTTTTGAAGTCAAAGATTCGAGGAAAAGAGGAGTTGTCCATGTTGATAAAGAATTTGTGGCTGATTAGATGAAATTCAAACTTTTTGATTCCATTTTTTACTGCCAAAATCTCTTTGTAGATCACATGGTAATTCTTTTCAGAGTCTTTGAATTGTCCGCTTGCATGTGCACAGAAGTGGCGTACACCATTTATCTCTTCAAGAAAGATGGCACTCGAATAATCATCACTGGCATCAGTTTGTAGAATGTGTTGTCCAGTTGTGGGAATTCAGAGTGGAGGAGGTGATTGGGTTATCATCTTTAGTTGCTTGACAGCTTCTGTCTGTGCTGGTCCCCATGGAGGGCACTGCTTTTTGAGCATGCGCGAGAGCTGGCTTGTGTGGATTGCAACTTTAGGAATGAAATCACGGACATAATTAACAATCCCGAGGAATTGTTGGATCTACTTTTTGTTGAGATGTGTGTCTGGAAACTTTAATAATTCAGTTGCAATGTGTTGACAGGAATAAGTTTTTAACTAAATGAAGGATGTCAAAACCTATAAGTAAATCTTTATTTGGAAGTTTGGAAGATACGATCGTTTTCCAAATTATGCATTTCGGAAAGAATTGAATACCAATGGGTTTTTTGGTAATCAAAGTGGTTTCAAAAGTTTCTGCATTAACTGCGCGGAAGAGTTTCGAGTGATTTTCCCAATAATCAGAGGGAAGGACAGAAGGATCTATCATACTGGTATTTGCACCAGTGTCAATAAACCCGATGACAGGAACAGGTTTATGAAACTTTGAAGGAAGGATTGACATTTTTAGAAAAGGTCTAGGAATGGCTGAAACATGGTTGACAATTTGAACTATAGAAATAACTGAAATATCATCAGAATCAGAAGATTCTGCGATAACGAAAGCAGTCTGATCATCTTGTTCTGACTGTTCTGAAAAATTTAATTCAACATCGTCATGCTCAGATAACAGTGAAGAATGGTGAAGATGTTGTATGAGACAAACAGCTGTTGTGCAAATTTTATTGAACTCGCAAGTGCACGAATCTATTGTAGTATAGATCAATGGTGACGAGTGTCGATCCCACGAGGAGGTGGATTTTAATTATATATAGAATTAATTTTGTAAATGGGTGGTTGGATTTTTCATGAAAATGATTTGGATTATCCTAAAATTAGAATTGAAATGACGAGAATAAATTGAAGATAAATCTATTGAAATGACATACTTGGGTATCTGGATCCGTATCAACATGCACCATGGGCTAAATATTCCTTATTAATACCAATTAAATCATGAGGGGGGAATCTACACTTCATGAACCACGCTCTAATCAATATGGTGCTAAGGGCTTATCGTGCCAAATAAGAATAACCTTATACTAGGGAGCTGGTGAAACTAGGGCGGTACTAGACAAGATTATTATTATTTGTCGACGAAAAGTCAAATCATCCACAAAAATTAGAGGGGAAAAGAAAATAAATTTACCAATAAAAGCCCATGACATATGTTGAGACTTTACCTTCAACCCAAGCTTGAAAGAAAATTAGCCACTCATAATTGAACTAGTGGTAAAATGAAAATTTATTAAAATATGTAGAAAATATAAGATGGAGAAGGAATTACAGAAAATGGATCCCAAAAATGGATTCAGAGATATCAAATTAGGGGGGGGGAGGTCCCCTTTTTATAGATACATCGAGTAAATCATGGCCATTGGATTAAAAACAGTTTGAACGCTCAGGATTGCGCCACGTCATCAATCAACAGTACGCGTTAATAGTACACGGTTTGACCACGCAGAACAACAGTAACACAGTTTGACCCGTGTTGAACAGTAACGCGGTTTGGTTGAAAATAATCCTGTGTGATGCATGTACCGTACGCGAGATTTTTTGTCCACTGATATGCTGCCACGTCACCATCAATAATACATAAGAATTTTAGTCCAACAGGATCGTGACACCTCATCAGTCAATATCACATCATCGGTCAATGCCACGTCATCGATCCGTCTATATGAACAGTAACGTAGACAATGTCGTACATGTAAATAGTACCGTACATGTGAACAGTGCCATTTTTCCTTTTATGCTCCTCCTAAGGTTTTCGACCGTCCTGAGTTCAAAAGTGATGTCCGTTTTGCTGTCTGATCTCTCGTTTATTGTGAAATAACTATGATGCCCCTAAAATACATAAAATACTTAATTAAAATAAAACACACATAATTAAATTACAAGAAGCTTAAACACATATGTATAAGAGACAGGGACATATACAATCGAAGTGTCCTCTTCTCAACAAACTCAAGAATAAGGTAATGGTAGCCACGTGGGATGATAGCAATGAGGAAACAAGTGATGATTAAGAGCAACAAGAGATGACAAATCTAGCTATCATGGCAATTGGGGATGAATCGTTTGACGATCTTGATGAAGTAAGTGATCCTACGTATGATGAATTATATGATGCTTTTAAGGAATTGCATGATAACTGGATAAAAATTGATAAANGTTATACAATCAGACTAATGATAACAATCAAATAAAAGTATAAACATTATCTTCAGTCTAAAGAAACATCACACCCATGTCAACCATCCAAATGAATCAACCTAATAGATTGTCATAGTTACTTTCAAGAATGACATATGAAACCCCAAAATCTCACTGGAACTAGTGACACTCTCACAAAGAAATTAAACCCAATAAAAATAGTCACTCCAATTAATGGTAATTGAGAGAAAACAATGAAGAAGTGATATCACATGCTCTCACCAAGATGAAAGAAATATGCCCTCAGCTTAGAAATAATACGATCTCAAGTCAAATAAAAATGCTAGTCAACCCAATTTATTTATTTTTATTTTTGTTATGCACCACTACATCTCTTTAGCCCATATAACTAGCTTCTACTTCAGATTATAGTTCCCTAAAATCAAGAAGGACTTTTATTAGGACGTAACGTAGGCTAGGGACATGGCTAACAAGAGGGGAAATAAGGAAAACAAAATGTATGTTTGAGAAAAATACAGAGATTTTTTTTTTGGAAGTTGCAAGGTGGATTTTACCTATTATTGTTATTATTTTTTTTTCTCTTTTTTTTTGAAACAACAAATTTTTTTTTCTCTTTCTTTTGTTTTTGTTTGACACAACTTTACTGAACAAAATAATTATTTACATTTTTCTCAAACATAAATAGGTGATGAAACATGTAAGATATTGGGTAATACTTCAAATCGGAGTAGGTCAAGATGATAAGTTTGTCAAAGAAAATATATATTTTTTAAATGGTCAAAAGGGTTAACTATGGATATTTCATAAAAGGGATGGCTAGAAAGGCTCAAACGGGTCAAAGATGGCATTTCCATCGTCTTTTAGGGTTCTAAATAATCTTCCATATCTACTAGTTAGATGGACCTCCAAATGTAGCAACACACATTTTTTTTCTTTTTTTTATTTATAATTTTTTTTCTTTTAGGGTTAACTCAAAAGAAATCTAAAGATCGTATATAAAATTGTTAAGCTGTATTAAAAAAATGGGCAAAAGGGTTACTTTCCAAGAAAAATGATAGGATCAAAAACTCACTTGGTACTTATTATGACATGTTCATTCCTTCAAGCAACTCATATTTGTCTCCGACATCAACATATAGAGTAGCAAACATAGTATGACATCACTTAAGACCAAAGATAATACAAATACTAAAATTTGAAATTAATCATGTCATCCAATGTTAAATTTCTAGAGGCACTACACTCCATATTCAGCCATCTTCGACTCAAATATTTGAAAATGTATATTTATAAAGGAGAAATTAAAAATAAGAAGAAAAATGAACATCAAAACTTAATAAAGAAAAAAATGTCTGAATTTTGTTTTTTAATTTTTTTCAAATGATGAAGATGCGTTTCTAGAGTCACTACACTCCATATTCAGCCATCTTCAACACAAAAAGTTAGCAACAGTTAGTTTCTACAACAAAAAATTAGTAAAAACTTAACCAAGATTCCACAATTGTCGACTATTCCCTCCCCCCAACCAGAACGAAACATTGTCCTCAATGTTTTAAAGGAAAGAAGTAGAGTTTAAAAGACATGACCTGGGTGGTGCAACACAAAAGAAAATATTTACAGGCGGAGAGTTAAATCTAATTTGTACTTCTTATTGCGGCTACTGTTACCGTCATTATTTGGACGCTCGAACACAAAGGTCCAGGGGTCTGGCTCCGGTTTATAAGCTTGTAACATATCAAGTAGCTCATTAGTAGTGTGAGCACAAATAAAAAGCTTTTTGGCATTGGAAGGAACAAAAAAAATTTTTATTGCATGGTTAAAAAATGCGATAAAGCCATCATAAAAATTATTGACATTTAACAAACCGATGGGTTTCTGGTGAATGTGCAGATGGGCCCAAGATGCTAGTGTGATAAGTGCCTTTAGTGTTGCAAGATCTCCTGGAAGGAAAATAAAAGCATCAGCATGATTTAGCATTTCAGTTATTCTTTCTTGCATACCTGAGACGACTAACTCTTCTCCAGTCGATGAGTTAGGCAAACTGCCCAAAGGTTTTAGGACTCTTGAGATGATGCCTAAGACTTGGCTCTCTTTGATAAAAGCAGTTTCTGAGACCATTTTTGATAACCCTCGGTTACCTCCTCCATACACCAAGTGTAATTTTCTCTCTGCTAAACTTCGACCAAGATCTATGGCTTCATCAACGAACTCTTTATGTTTGCCGTAGGTAAATCTAGAAAGCACACAAATGTTCTTGAATTGTCTATTGGGAGTAGCTGCCATTGGAATATTTCTCAAAAATAATTTGTGAGTGCTTAACAAAAAGTCATATTTAAGAATCTTGGTGACAATGGGTCAGAATTGTGTATGAGGTAGCATGTCAGTGTCAAATAATGCGTAAAGCACATGACTTGATAGTCAAAAAGCAAACAGTAAAAAGGAAAAAAAACAACAAACAGTAATAAATTATTAAAGACATTAATGCAAACAATAAAACAACAGTAAAATGAAATAAAATAACAGTAAAGTAAAAGGATATTGACAGGTAGTTGCGACTGTGGCTCACATCTTCCTCTGGTTTTACGTCCAGAAATGGCTTGAACGCCCTCTATGGGTCGAGGATAGGCTTCCCATCCAGTTTTCTTATAAACTGGCAAACATGGTCGTTTATAGTCAGATTCCCGAGACTATATCGTGCATGCTCTTTCTGGAAAAATGGCCATAACTGGAGAATCGCTCATTGCACATATCCACTGGGATGCGTTTCAAGAGACAGAAGGATATCATCCAATGACTCCTTATTCAAGCCATCCCTAATGAATTGAATCTTATCTTCCCTATTATCAGACACCATTCCTATAGAACATGCGTTTTTATCGCAACTCATTCTAGCACACTTATGACAAGCAACAGAAATTCTCCGAGCTCGTCGTTTTCTTACATAATTTCCTTTACCACAACCAGGCATTTATGCAATAAATTTTGGAGGCAACTCACCTGCCAATCGTACTTTAGCTTCAATTAACCAGCGGATGTCAGCAGGTATGTTATTCCTCATGAGCAATCGCATGCGTTCGGACCGAGCTTTATAAATTGTAAGAAGGGCATTCTGAGGTAGTGAAGGGAAGCGCTTGTGAAGCTTCGCTAGAATCTCATTTCTGTCCATACTTTCGCCTCAGAATATTAGTTATTATGGGAAACTGAAGTAACTAACTTGATTGTCACGGAGTACCGTTATCTGCCACTTCACCGGGGTAGCAAACTAAAGCACACAAATAAAAATAAATAAATTAAAACACAAAGAAAATTAAAATCGTCCTCTTATTGAATTTACCTCAAGCTCCAACTGGATGTCGTAAACACTTCTCTCAATGTCTCTGAGTTGGCTTTCTAAACCCTCAACATAGGCTACTAACTCTGGTGGTTGTAGAGCCCAAATGCGATGTGTTTTACAAAATTGAATCTGCCTTTTGAGATGAGTTTTGACACGTTGAAGTGGTTTAAGAATGTTCAGGAGGAACGGTCTAAGTATGGTACTCATGATTAACAATGATAAGAAAAAAAAATTAATGGTTAAACAAACACACTTATGCAAAAATAATTTCAATTAGCAAAAGAATAATAAAAAGAAAGAAAGAAAAATCAAATCACCGAAAAGAAAAAATCAATTCAAATCTGGTGGGTCATTCAAATTTATTTCGGTGTCTTCTCCATGTAGTTGGTACTCTAGATATGGCTTTAATCTTTGACCATTAACTTTAAACATGACACCGTTCTTTGGGTCCTTAATTTCAATTGCCCCATGTAGGCTTGGCAAAATCCGAGTCCGGTCCGGGTTTTGGTGTTGCCCGGGACCGGACCGGATGAGAGAAATACAAGACCGGACCCGGGTTAAAACCTAATTTTTTCAGGTCCGGTCCGGGCTTGAGCCCGGTACCTTCCGAGTCCAAGTTTTGATCCGAGCTTTCTAAACCCGCATGTGATAACTTCAATTTTTTTTCTTCAATTTTTTCTTTCATTTTTCTAACAATGCAAATTTAAAAAAAGAAAATAATCAAATAAACTCATTCAAACTCAAACTTTAAAAAAGAAAATAGTCAAATACAAAGACCTTCCCTTTTTACTCAAATACAAAGACCTTCCCTTTTTACTCAAACACAAACCCCACTAGTACCTCCTCCGATCTTTGAAACTTATGCACGTTTCTACACACCATCCAAACCTTAACAACCTGTTTATAATCAGTTCTTTGGATTTTCACACCTTCAACCAACTCCTCAACCAATCACCCAAAAAATCAAAATCCAAAGTTAAGATCTCATAACCATAGTCAAAGGCCACTTCCTCTTCATATGTTCCTCCAGCACCACCAGAAGATTCACCAAAAACCACTCCTAAACCTCCCAAAAATGATAAAGGCCCAATGGATCAGTATCATTATCATACTGTCCAAAATGCATCTTCTGACTCCTCTGAGCCAGAAACGGTCTATGAGTCAAATCCATCAAAGTCCAACCCGTCTTCCTCTTTCTCATCTACAAACTCAGTCAATACCTCCACTGACTCTAAATCCGAATATGCTAACATTACAAGCATATTAATGGCCACCAAAACTGAAGTTCCAAGCACTTCAACTGCCACACCAATTGTTGAAGATAATTCTTCTGATGCTGAAAATAAAACATCTCCAATAGAACCAGAGTCAGAGCCATCAATGCCTCCACCGACTCCTGATCACTCAACAAAATCATATTCGGCATCTTGGTTCACATTTGATGACATTCCCCGTCATAAATGGCCTGCTCGGCTTTAAGAATTTGCCGCATGGGTTGACCTCCAAGGAACCAAACCTAATGCTCAACTTCAAACTGTTCTTCGTGAATTCATGGCCCGATCCACGGGTTCTTTACGAGACTAGTTAGAAAGCTTCGGAGAATACTAATAGCTCTAATTCATGCAATCCCCAATTGGTACAGCACTCAATATCATCCATGAACAATTCATCGGTGAAAAAACAACGTCTACCGATACAGACAGAAAAGAGTATCATCATATGAAATGCTGTTCGCTTAAAAGACACCTTTTGGAAACTTATTACAAAAGGATGAGTATTCTATTTTATAAGCTGAATGGGTTCAATGAGTCATCTCTCAAACATGTCTTCATAGCCTCATTCCTTCTGAGTTACAACCTGATCTTCAAAGGAAACTCATAGCCACTAATCTCAGCATGGCTGACATCTCTCTGGGAAAGATTTTCCAAATGGCAATGCTATGTCTCGACAAAATCTGTGAGCAAAAGGAATTCTTCAAGGACCTCATGGAAGAAAAAAAATCCTTTTCTCAAGCTTGCAAAAAACCCTATCTCAAAATAGAATGCAACGATGAAAAGAACTGTATTTGTCCAACTAAAAATAAAAGACATTTTCAGAAACACTTCCCCAGAAAATTATCCTCCAAAAAACCTCTCCGATATTTCAGAAAAAAACACGGTCACTTTGCTCGAAATTGTCCTCACAAATCAACCAAAGCTATTCGTCTAATACATCATCTTCATCATTCTTCACTGTTATCTGAGCATGACGATGTTGAATCAAATTTTTTAGAATAGTCAGAACAAGATGATCAGACTGCCTTCATTATCGCAGAATCTTCTGATTCTGATAATATTTAAGTTATTTCTACAGTTCAAACTGTCAACCATGTTTCAGCCATTCCTAGACCTTCTCTAAAAATGTCAATCCTTCCTGTAAAGTTTCATAAACCTATTCATGTCATCGGGTTTATTGACACTGGTGCAGATACCAGTATGATAGATCCTTCTGTCATTCCCTCTGATTATTGGGAAAATCACTCGAAACTCTTCCGCGCAGTTAATGGAGAAACTTTTGAAACTACTTTGATTACTAAAAAACCCATTGGTACTCAATTCTTTCCGAATTGCATAATTTGGAAGATTGTAGCTTCCAAACTCCCAGATAAAGATTTACTTATAGGTTTTGGCATCCGTCATTTAGTTAAAAACCTATTCCTCAACGAAGACATAAACCCCACAAAAGCATCTCACCCGGGTATGTCTCCTTCAGATCTCTTACTTGCTAAGCAAGAATGTTCTCAGTTGCTTCAGCAAGGTCTTATTAAACCTACTGATTCAGATTGAGCTTGTCAAGCCTTCTATGTTGAAAAATGATTTGAATTAGTTCGTGGTGAAAAGAGGTTAATTATTGATTACCAGCCACTTAATTCTTTCCTTAAGGATGATAAGTTCCCCCTTCCAAAAATTCAGACCTTGTTTGTCCATTTTCAAGGGGCTCGTATCTTCTCTAAGTTTGATTTAAAAGCTGGTTTTTGGCAACTTGGTATTTCACCAGTTGACCGTCACAAAGCTGCCTTATGCATCCCTGATGCCCATTATCAATGGACTGTTATGCCTTTTGGTCTTAAGGTTGCTCCTTCATTATTTCAAAAAGCCATGTCCAAAATCTTCAATCCTATCCTTCATAATGATTTGATATACATTGATGATATCTTAATATTTTCCTATGACCATGAGAGCCACCAGAAGCTCTTTTTGGATTTCTTTCACATTGTGCAGGAACACCGCATCATACTTTCTAAAAAGAAAAGTAGCATATCGAAAGAATCAATTGACTTTCTTAGCATGGTAATTAAAATTGGTCATTATCAACCTGGTCTACACATTGCAACTGAATTATTAAAGTTTCTGGATACACATCTCAACAAAAAATAGATCCAACAATTCCTCGGGATTGTTAATTATGTCCGTGATTTCATCCCTAAAGTTGTAATCCACAAAAGCCAGCTGTCGCGCATGCTCAAAAAGCAGTGCCCTCAATGGGGACCAGCACAGATAGAAGCTGTCAAGCAGCTAAAGATGATAGCCCAATCACCTCCTCCACTCCGAATTCCCACAACTGGACAACGCATTCTACGGACCAATGCCAGTGATGATTATTGGAGTGCCATCCTTCTTGAAGAGATAATCGGTGTACGCCACTTCTGTGCACATGCAAGCGGACAATTCAAAGACTTTGAAAAAAATTACCATGTGATCTACAAAGAGATTTTGGCAGTAAAAAATGGAATAAAAAAGTTTGAATTTCATCTAATCAGCCACAAATTCCTTATCAACATGGACAACTCCTCTTTTCCTCGAATCTTTGACTTCAAAAATAAGTTGTCCCCTGACAAACAGCTGCTCAGCCTCAAAAACTGGTTTGCTAAATATGATTTTACTATCCAACCCATAAAAGACAAACATAACCTCATCCCAAACTTCCTCACATGACTGGCTATAAATAAACCCTCACTCATTTTCTCCATTCACACCATCCCAGTTATAGCCATGAACTGTCAACTTCCTTTCAAAGCTCTCAGCCAGAGACCTTTCCCCATGAATATTGCTTTTCACTCAGCCTACAAGATCCAAGACTTTGCAAAGAAATTCCTTTACTGGTATTTCTTCAATGTTCAGAGCAAAAAACATGATCGTTTTCCTTCTCTCTGTTTGGAAAACTTATTTCTCACATGTCTTACCCTGTCTTCCCTAACCATTTGCGAAGATGAGTTATGGTACATGTGGTGTCTCACTACCCTGTATGCCACAAAGCTATTTTTTCCTGTTAAACCAGTCCTCACTCACATCACCACTCCTGAGTTCTCGTCAGATCTTCTCTGGACTCTCCTTGAATGGTATTCACCACTCACATGGTGGCGAAAACAACTCAAAAATCTATGTACTTTTCATGGATTAGACAGAATGCCGGAATAAGAAGCCAACATGTTCACTACAGTCTTTATCGTTCATAGACCTTACTTCTAGGACCTAGAAACAAGAGACTTCTGGACACAAGATATGACCTATGAATGGAAAACTTATCCTCATCCTTATATCCTCATCTATGATACATCTGTTACCTTTGTCCTCAAGTTATACCTAATGGAACTCAACAATGTTAGCCACCTGCCACAAACATCCACCACACCTCTGTTGGACCATCACACACCTTGGAAATTGTCCCAAAGACACAAACTTGTACTCTCGGTTCCAGTTCCAGTCCTCAAGGAATCCTTGTCATGGAACAACGACATGATTCCACTAAGGTCTTATTCCAAGACGCTCAGGATCCATGGGAAGATTTCCAGTCCCTTCTCCATACTGAAAATCCCCATTACACTGTCACAGACCCAGACCCTCCTGCTACATTAGCATCAAAGGAAATGATTGACACTGATGAAGAAGCCTATCTGCAAGTTGAAGCATATCTTGATCAACGACAAATCCGTCGTGCCAAGCGCCAATATGAAAAAGAAACTGGCAATGTGTCTCCATCACACTACCCATCCACTCCATGATTGCAGACACTCATGAGAATCTTTAGCTTTTCTAAAAGTTAGTTGTTGCTTTTCTAAAGTTTACTTTAATAATTAGACAAGGGTCTTGTCTTGTCTAAAGTGTGTTTTAAGCTTTTCCTTTTTTAAGTTTGGCGTGGTGTGCTTTAATAATTGTGCTTTTGTAAAAGATAAGGGTCATTCCTTTAGATCTCTATGTAAGGATCTCTCTATCCCTTTGTAAGGCAGGAGTTAATTAGAAATAAAGTTAAGTTTTCTTTACATCATGTTTCTCTAAACTTCTTCTTTCTTCTAAGAATCCAAGAAATTATTTGGGTTAATACTGATACGCTCACCTCTAATTTTCTAAACTGAGTATGCTTTGCACTTGCCTTAAGCTTAAGGATCCTGTGCATCAGAAATGTCCTGTTTTATCCTCCAAAATCGATTTTTGTAAAATGAAATTATTTTCTCACAATGTTCACCCTTTTTAAAGGCCATGAGTGCCGTGTTTTCGGGTGGTATCGTGAAAAATTATTTTCAAATATGATTTTCAGATTTGGTATTTGACGGATAAGTGTATATCAGCTGGAAACCAGAACTTGCGGGCTACTGGCCCAAAGGACAGACTTTGTTCTGTTATAGATCTGGTGTAACAATGCCACGTACAATCACCGAATGGTATCAGAGCCACCTTTGCATCCAAAGACTTTGAAATAACCAATGTTGGGTTTTTTATCTTTCCAAAGCGCACAGGGAGTTTATTAAGATAAGATCTAATTAACACACAATTTAAAATATAACAAGCGGTGTTGACAACTTTGACCCAAAAATACTTAGGTAAAGCATTTTCATTCAATATGGTCCTAACCATTTCTTGAATAGACCTATTCTTTCTCTCAACAACTCCATTTTGTTGTGGAGTCCTTGGTGAAGAAAATTGATGCACAATGCCAAAATTATTGCAAAAGTTTTCAAATGTATGATTTTCAAGTTCTTCTCAATGATCACTCTTAATGCATGCAATACCATAACCTTTCTCATTTTGAACCTTTTTACAAAAGATTTTAAAAGCATCATCTTTATTGGCTAAGAACAATACTCGTGTGTATCTAGGGTAATCATATGCAATCACAAATGCATAATATTTACCACTTAAATTAGCGTATTTAGAATGTCCAAATAAGTCTATATGAAGTAGTTGAAGTGGTTTTGAAGTAGAAACATGATTTTTGCTTTCAAAAGAGGTTTTGATTTGTTTACCAAATCAGAAAGGTCATGTTTTATCCTCCAAAACTGATTTTCAACCTTGGTAAATTTGATTAAAAAATCTGGTGTTGGCACCTTTCTTGGTTATTCAAATACAAGCAAAGCTTATAAAGTATATAATAAAAGAGCTATGGTTGTTGAAGAGTCAATGCATGTTCTGTTTGATTAATCTAACCCCTCTTCTATG
The DNA here is from genome assembly GCA_002013955.2 of Citrus medica. Lineage (NCBI taxonomy): Eukaryota > Viridiplantae > Streptophyta > Magnoliopsida > Sapindales > Rutaceae > Citrus > Citrus medica. The sequence goes on from MKYO02002450.1 coordinate 329,995, forward strand.
GAGAAAGTTGTTGTTAATGAAGATGTAGATGAAGAGGTGCAAGAAGAATCATCAAAAGATAAACAAGAAGATTCCCCATATGAAAATCAAGATGATAGACAAGAAAAAGAAACAAATATTGAGCAACCAAAAGGTATTTCTTAAACACCTCCCAAGGAGTGGATGTATGTTTCTTCTCATCCCAAAAAATTAATTTTAGGTGATCCTTTACGAGGTGTAACCACTAGGTCACTATTTAGAAATGTCTGCCAATATGCTCCATTCATATCTTAAATTGAACCAAAATCTTTTTCGGATGCAGAAAACGATGAATCTTGGATTATGACAGTGCAAGATGAGTTAAATCAATTTGTAGGAATTAATTTCTAAACCTAAACATCAATCCGTCATAGGCACTAAATGGGTGTTTAGGAATAAAATGGATGAATCCGATGTGGTTGTAAGGAATCAAGCTAGATTAGTGGCTCAAAGTTACAACCAGGAAGAAGGAATTGATTTTGATGAAACTTTTGTACTAGTAGCTAGATTGGAATCAATTAGGATGCTATTAGTATTTGTATATCATAAAAGATTTTATTTTATATCAAATGGATGTCAAGAGTGCATTTTTAAATGGTTACATTATGGAGGAAGATTTTGAAAATGAGAAATTTTCGAACCTAGAGCATGGTATGATATGGTTAAAATTTTCTTTCCGGATAATGGTTTTTCAATAGGTGAAGCTAATGCAACTCTCTTTATTAGGTATAAGAATCAAGATATTCTCATTGTCCAAATTTATGTTGATGATATTATTTTTTATTCCATTAATGAGTTTTTGTGTAAAGAATTTAAGATGAGCATGATGAGACAGTTAAAGTACCTCCTTGGACTACAAATAAAACAAACTGATGTGGCAGGATGCTATTGGACCAAAATACTGATATGACATTGACTGATGACATGGCAACATCTTATTGGATCGAAATATTAATGTGGTGTTGACTGATGATGTGTTCCAACCAATAATAAAAACCTACCACTGGTGCAGTCTTGAGTTTTCGAATTGTTTTTATCCGATGGCCACAATTTTTCCATTGTATCTATAAATAGAGGGCTCCCCCCTAATATGACACCCCTGAATCCATTTTGAGGTCTATTTTCTATAATTCTCTCTTCACCTTGTATTTTCTACGTATTTTAATAAAATTATCATTTTATCCCAAGCTTAATTATGAGTGGGTTTCAAGCTTGGGTTGAAGATAAAGCCTCAACATGATCCATGGGCTTAATTAGGTAAGTTTATTTTCTTTTCCTCTCTGATTTATGTGGTATTTTTAACTCATTGTTGACAAACAATGTATCATGTCTAGATTTTGTACGATATACCTACTCTCTAGTAAGGGATCGTTATTGTCAGGCACAATGAGCACTTAACACCATATTAATTAGAAAGAAAATTCCCTTCTAGTATTTTGTGGGTCGTCTTGACTTCAAATTGACAGACAGTGTATCTAAGTTATTTAGTGGATGGTTTTGCCACGTTGTCAATAGAAGGATTATTATCGTCTGGTACAACATGTTCTTAACACTACACTTAGTGGAAGATCATTACCTCTGGCACACTGAGTGCTTGATACCATATTTATTAGAGTAGAAATACCCCCTCATGAATTAATTGGAACTAAAAAGGAAATATTAAGTCCATGATGAATGTTGAGTATAAATCCAAATATTCAAGCATTTCATTTGCATTGGTTTCAACTTTAATTCATTCTCGCCATTTTATTTTAAATCTTAAGATAAAAAAATTTAAAAAATACAAAAATTCACTTCCAACCAACTCACATTTACACCTACAAAATTAATCCTATGCATAATTAAATTTACCTTCACATGGGATCGACACTCGTCACCACAAAATCTATTCTATAATAGATTCATGCTCTTGGGAGTACAATAAAATTTGCACAACACTTATGGACGAAACAAACTCTTAGAGACTATGGCATTTACCTTGATAAAATACCTATCATGTGTGACAATACTAGTACCATAAACTTGTCAAAGAATCTCATTCAACACTCTAGAACCAAGTACATTGAGATAAGACATCATTTCTTGAGAGATCATGTTAAAAAAGGAGATATTTCATTAAGTTTTGTTTCAACCAAAAAACAACTTGCTGATATCTTCATTAAACCCCTTAGCGAAGAACAATTTACTAAAATTAGACATGAGCTTGGAATGATAAACATTGCACAATATGATTGCTTTATGTGATATCAAGTCTATTTTGTTTTACATGATATGATTACTTGTTTGAATTGGGTGTTTAAATTGTGTGAATTCATGAATCATACATTAAATCGACTTTTAAGATATTTTAGATCAATGAAATGGTTTGGAAATGTATTAAGTGATGGCCAAAGATAAAATCAAATGTGCGAAATCATAGTTAAAATAAACGGATAACCGTTTGGTAGTAAACGATTTACTGTTTAAATACAGAGAGTGAGGAAATGATAGCTGAGAATTATCGGCTAACCGTTTGTCAATAAAAGTTAATCGATTAAAAACTGAGAGGTTGCCTTTGTTAACTAATCACCGTTTGTAGTAAATGGATAACAATTTTGGTAATTGGAGCTTTCTGGAAATTTTTGGCTCGCCGTTTTCGTACGATAAAAACTATTCCCAAGTTTTCTTCTTTATTTTCAGTTGCCCTCTTACGTTTTCTCTCTAACAACGATGCACTAGCTTTCTCTCTCTAAAATATTTCATTTTTCTTACATTTTCTTGCTAAATTGAACTTGTAGAATCCTTTCCAAACACCTTTAGAACAGTTTTGACAAGCCAAAACACCAAATCAAGCCTTAAATCGCAAAATCCCAATTCAAAACCTTAGAGTTAGCTGAACGATTTTCTTCAATTTTGGCCGAATTCTCATCATTTTTTGGCCAAATTGAGCATCATAATAAGTTTCTTTACCATCCATACTCCTTTTAATAAGTTCAATTTCTTCCATTTTCATCATTTCTTAAAAGTCCCAAATTTCATATTTGTAACCATGGCTAAATCTTCACGGGCTACTCGCAAGAGAAAATTTGTTCCCATTAGGAATCCAATACCACCGAGGAAGACTTCAAAATTTGAAAGGATTCACTTTCCCACAGCTCCTCTAGCCAAACACTTCGAAACTTACTTTATGGGTTCAAGGTAATTTATTCTTACTATGTGAATTTGGATGACTTTGAGGAGTTGCTTGTGTGTGGTAGAAGTGTGAAAGATATGTTACTACCTTGGGAGTCAGCATTAGACATTGATAATCGAGTTTATCTTAATCTAGTTTGCATATTTTACTCGAATATGGAAATTTCCGTAAATAGGCTAGATAGGATAATGACCTATGCAGGGGGTGTTCCAATAGAATTTGATATTGAGGATTTAAACAAAATTCTAGGAGATCAGGATATTTGCCACCATATTTATACATCTAGGAAGGCCCCCTCGTTTGCCGATTTTGCTCATCATCATGGTGTTAGAAGTATCTGCAGGCATCAAGATCTTACAAATGATATATGCGCTCTCCCTTTCCGTTCACAACTGTTAAATTTACAAGTTAGGATCCTTCACACTATCTTACAACATATTGTCACTCCTAGGAAAGGACATTCAGATGAGGTGACGAGGTTGGATGTCTGGTTACTAGATAGTCTTCGTGAAAGGCGAACGATTAACTTAGGTTATGTTATTTTGAGGCATATGCTGAGCACTCCTGGGATTAATAATCGGTTGCTTTCATATGCTAGTATTATTTCTAAGATTCTACTACATTTCCAAGTACTCATTCGAGATTCGATTTAGGTGGAGACCAAGAGAATTCGTGATGAAGCTATAACGAGTATAGACTTTTATAAGAAGAATAAGGAGCTGATCAAGACACCCACGTCCAAAAACCAAGACACCCTTGTAGCTCCAGAACATGATCGCATGCTTAACGATGTTTACCCTCCTGATCGACTACCTGATTTTAGGCTAGGAGCTAGACCTCGACCTCCACCTCCACGTCGGGGATCAGTATCACAGCCTCTAGCAAAATTCAATTTTGAGGAACATGAGATGGATACTGATCAGCCCCAAGCTCCAGAGGATCCACCAGCTTCAAATGGTCTCATGCAGCAATTAGTTGCAGGAGTTTGAACTCTTTCCGAGCAACAACAGCAACTTGAAGACTAGTTTCCTACATTTCAGTTTCAACAACAGTAAATCCTTGATCAGCAGCAGTAGGTTTTGGATGGTCAGCTTCGCATCTTAACAGCTATTGAGCTTCCACCCTTTTCCTCTTCCTTTTTTCCTTAGCAGTAGTTTCTTATTTGTTTCTATCCTTTGATTTCGTACAACATCACATTTATTATTTGGAAACTTCAAGAGCTGGATCACGCATTTATCATGTGTGATTCCTTTAACGGGCCTCCACGAATTTAATTGAGGCCAAGCTGCTTGAATCAACCTATTAAACGCTTATTTGAATTTCTTTACTCGAGCTCTTATGACAGGTTCGATGGGAACTTGATAGGATCTGAATATGCCTCACCTTACGTTCTTGTCACAGTTTGGTCTTATCTCTCATAAAAAATGGGATTGTTGGAAACCCTTTTCTCTATTCCCATTTCACCGCTTTTTGTTGTTTACTGTTTGTGCAAGCATACCTCCATCTAGTACACTTGGTTCAATCCCAGATGATACGAACCCCGTCGAGAACTGACGCGACCCTAATCAATTTAGTTCTCAAGATCGAATCTAAACTAGGATTGGAATGGAACCTCGACCCAATGCTTATTGAAAGTACGAACCTTGGTCTGTGAAAACGCCACAATCAGCTACGGATGGTCTGATTGATAAGTCAAGAGTTTGAACGCCACAAAAATTCGATAAGTTCAAAGAGTTCATAAAGAACCAAAGAGAATTAACTCTCTCACCAATTGCATCAAAAGACTTCTCCATGTTTATTGGATACAAGTACATTATATAGGGTTGGTTATAAGAATTTTTGGAAATAAATCCTAAACCAAAAATCAAATCTGAATCTGAATCTTCCCTAATAGGAAAGAATTTAAATCAAATCAGAATTCTAATATAAGTAAATAGGAAAGAATTTAAACAAAATCATAATCCTAATCTAAGTAAATATGAAAGAATCTAAATCAAATCAATATCCTAATTGGCTTAAATGCCTTACATCAATTAAATGCCTTAAATGGCTAGGCGATTAAAATATAAATAACTAATTTGGTTCCCTAATAGTCTCCTCAAGAAACTGGAAAGTATTTGAAAAATGAAAATAATATATTTTCCCGCCATAATGTGCAAACCAACTCCCTATTTCATGGAAGTGGTTATTTGGAAACTTCAAGAGTCTGAATTATGCATTTATCATGTGCGATTCCTTCAACGGGCCTCCATGAATTTGATTGAGACCAAGTTGCTTGAATCAATCCATTAAGCACTTCTTTGAATTTCTTTGCTCGAGCTCTTGTAACGGGTCCGACAGGAACTTGAGTAGGATCTGAATATGCCTCATCCCATGTGCTCATCATAGTTTTATCCTTAATCTCATCACCAGGCCAAAATAAAAAATCAGTTATCAATAATTGGCGTTAGTAGAATAGCCTTTTGCCAACAGTTATTAATTACAATCAGATCAATTATCAATTTCGCTATGGTGATTCACTTCTATTGTGCAAATTTTATTGTACTCACAAGTGCACGAATCTATTACAAAATAAATTTGTGGTAACGAGTGTCGATCCTACAAGGAGATACATTTAAGTATGCACAAGTTTAATTTTCTAGCTGAAAATGTGAGGTGGTTTAAACTGATTTTTTTTAATTTTAGGATTCAAAATAAAAAGGCGGGGATAAATTAAAGATGAAATCAATGCAAATGAAACGCTTGAGTCTCCAGATTCACCTTTAACTTTCACCATGGGCTTATTATTTCTTTTTAGTTCTAATTAATTCATGGGGGGTATTTCTACTCCTCATAATCCTCACTCTAATAAATATAGTATCAAGCACTCAGTGTGCCAGAGGTAATGATCTTCCACTAAGTGTGTTGTCAAGAACACGCTATGCCAAATGATAATAATCCTTTTGTCGACAACGTGGCAAGACCATCTACTAAATAGCTTAGATACACTCTCTGTCGACACTGAGAGACACTCTCTGTTGACACTAAGTAAAAGCGACCCACAAATACTAGAGGGAAATTTTATCTCTAATTAATAGGGTGCTAAGTGCTCATTATGTCAGAAAATAACGATCCTTCACTAGAGAGCCGGTATATCATGCAAAATCTAAACAGGATACACTGTCTATCGACAATGAGTCAAAATAACCACATAAATCAGAGTGGAAAAGAAAATAAACTTACCTAATTAAGCCCATGGATCATGTTGAGGCTTTACCTTGAAACTAAATTAGCAACTCATAATTGAACTAGGGGTAAAATGATAATTTTACTAAAATACATAGAAAATACAAGATGGAGAGAGAATTACATAAAATGAACCTAAAAAATGGATTCAGGGGTGTCATATTAGGGGGGAGAGCCCTCTATTTATAGATGCATGGCCATCGGATGAAAATAATTTGGACCCTTAGGATTGCGGCACATAGCAAGCTTTGATTGGTTGGAACACATCATCAGTCAACACCCCATCAGCATTTCGGTCCAATAAGATGTTGCCACATCATCAGTCAATTCCACGTCAGAATTTTGGTCTAATAGCATCCTGCTACATCAGCGGTCTACGCCACATAATCAGTCAATGTCACCTCATTAGTCCAATAGGATGCTGCCACATCATCGGTCAATGCCACCTCATTGTACTGTATATGTGAATAGTACTATACTTATGAACAGTACCGTATACGCGAACAATACTAAATCCTCTTTTATGCTCCTCTTAAGGTTTTTGACCGTCCTGAGTTAAAAAATGCCATCCGTTTTGCTGTCTGACTTTTCATTAGTCATAAAATGGCCAAAATATCCCTAAAATACACAAAATACTCAAATTATAATAAAACACTTCTAATAAAAGCTTAGAAGATTTAAACACATAAAAGTGAAAATGTTAATGAGACTTGGAGCATAAAATGACAATTTTACCTTGTACAAATACACATTCTCCAGTACTCAACAACTTCTAACTTGAACATGTCTTTTGAGGCACAAATTGTCCTAAACTTCACAAAATTCCAACAAGATTAAGAAAGAGACATTGCCAATCTAAAGGGCTGAAAGATATATTTGCTTAAAAGCACAAAATAAAACACTCAAATTGGGAAAGCAAAAGCTTGAAGACAATAAGAGATTTTAGTGTAAATATCAAGGAAAGTAAAAGACATACCTGAAGCCAATTGAGAGCGTATAATTCAGCAACCCTGGCTTTTTCAAGAGAATAAAAATATTCCAACTAGGAAACTTCACCGCATGCCCATGCTTTACCTTGGAAAGCTAATTATCATAACCACCTTAGTGGTCACCAGAAATCTATGATTGGTCAGCCCGTCCATAGACTTGCCTCAAAGATACACAACTAATCAAGCAATAACTAAAGAAGAAGAATTAATGAAACCATCATTGGCTCAAAAGAACGCTTGAAACAGTGCACATGCATAAAGGTATGCCCTTTATTTACACATTACAATACTTACCACTTGTATTATATAACTGCAAGTCAGGCAATTTCACGTGAAAACTCATAATATGTGAAAGACTATGATAACCTCGCTATCTTAAAGTCAGAAGTTCAGCCTAAAAGTCAGATTTATGAGATGAATGTTAAGACACTCTCAGTAGGATTAGTTCACTTGTTACTTGCTGAGGTGTGATATTTTAGCACCTTACTTGCTGAAGTATGACCTTTTACCACCTTATAGGATAAAGATATGATAGATCTAAACTTGATATAAGATAAACTATGAAAACTATGGTTGAAAAAGATTGAAATGGCCAATATTTGTTTTGTATTTGCACTATTAGGATCAACTATTGGAAGGACAAATAATCTACTCAATATTTGTTTCATTTTCAAAACCAGGAGGTTATTTCACATAAACTTCCTCCATAATATAATCATTTAAGAAAGCACTCTTGATATCCATTTGATATAAAATAAAATCTTTATGACATGCAAAAGCTAAGAGCATTCTAATGGATTCTAGTCTAACTACAGGTGCAAATGTTTCATCAAAATCAATTCCCTCTTCTTGGTTGTAAGCTTGAGCCACTAGTTTAGCTTTATTTCTTACAACCACACCGCATTCATCCATTTTGTTTCTAAATACCCATTTAGTGCCTATGATAGATTGATGTTCTGGATTAGGAACTAATTCTCATACATTGTTTCTCTCAAATTGATTAAACTCCTCTTGCATTGCCATAATCCAAGATTCATCATTTTCGGCATCCGCAAAGGATTTTGGTTCAATTTGAGAAATGAATGCAGCATGCTAACATGTGTTCCTAAGTGATGATAGAGTGGTTACACCTCGTGAGGGATCTCCTAAAATTACATCCTTGGGGTGAGAAGAAACATACCTCCATTCCTTGGGGAGTGATTGAGAAATACCTTCATTTTGCTTCGCATTTGTCTCTTTATGTTGCTGCTCTTGGTTTTCTACATTCTTTTGGCTATCCTTTGATGAATCTTCTTGTAGCTTTTCATCTACATCATCATCCATAACAACTTTCTCCATAGAGGAATGGTTAGACTCAACAAATTTAACATGCATAGACTCTTCCAAAACCAAAGTTTTTTTATTATACACTCTATAAGCTTTACTTGAGTTTGAATAACCAAGAAAAATACCAACATTAGATTTTGGATCAAATTTACCAAGATTATCTTTTGTGTTCAAAATAAAATATTTGCATCCAAAAACTTTGAAATAACCAATGTTGAGTTTTCTATCTTTCCAAAGCTCATCAGGAGTTTTATTGAGATGAAGTCTAATCTACCTCTAATCAACACCCGATTTAAAACATAACAAGCGGTGTTGACGGCTTTGGCCCAAAAATATTTTGTAAAGCATTTCATTCAACATGGTCCTAACTATTTCTTGAATAGACATATTATTTCTTTCAACAACTCCATTTTGTTGTGGAATCCTAGGTGATAAATATTAATGCTCAATGCGAAAATCATTACAAAAATTCTCAAATGCATGATTTTTAAATTCTCCACCATGGTCACTTCTAATACAAGTAATAGAATAACTTTTTTTTCATTTTGAACCTTTTTACAGAAAATTTTGAATGCATCAAAGGTATCATCCTTATTAGCTAAGAACAATACACATGCACAGTATTTGCCACTTAATAGTATCTAGAAGGTCCAAATAAATCTATGTGAAGAAGTTGAAGTGGTTTTGAAGTAGATATATGATTTTTGTTTTTGAAAGAAGTTTTGATTTATTTTCCAAATTGGCAAGTTTCACAAACTTTATCTTTTTGAAAACTGATTTTTGGAAGACTTTTAACCAAATCATTTTTCGAGATTTTTGAGATCAAATCCATACTTGCATGACCTAATCTTCTATGCCATAACCAATTGTCATCATGCAATACAGAGAAACATTTATCATTTGTAGATGCCGAATCTATATTAATGGTACAAACATTAACACATTTATTTCCTACAAACAAAATCTTGCCATCACATGCATTCTCAATAACACATTTTGATTCATCAAAGATAACTCTATATCCTTTATCACAGAATTGACTAATGCTAAGCAGGTTGTGTTTTAAGTTTTTGACTAAACACACATTTTCAATTAGAGTAAAAGATACATTATCGACATTGCCAATACCAATGATTTTTACTTTTGAATTATCTCCAAACGATACATCTCCACTATTTTCGATCTTAGTAAAACTTGAAAACCAAGAATAATTCCCTGTCATGTGTCTTGAACAACCATTGTCCAAGTACCACTCATTCTTCTTCTTCTTCAAGCCCTGCATAGAAAATCTCAAGTTTTAGGTACCCAAATCGTTTTGGGTCCTTGAGAGTTAACAATGGTTCCTTTTGGAACCCAAACACATTTCATACCATAATATGCATTTCTCTTCACTGGACATCTATTTTTCATATGACCATCTTGATTACAATAATGACATGCAACTTGATTGCTAATAGATGTATTCTTCACAAAGTAGTCTTATAATACTTTTGTTTCAAATTAGGCTTATAGCCAAGTCCTCATTTCGAAACATGAGAGTGATGAGGAAAGCAAGTTGGATGATGAGGAGTTGGCTATGTTGGCTAGAAGATTTAGAAAGTTTTACAAGAAGACTAATGAGCCGGGTAAGTTCAGAAACTACAAAAATAAAAAGGAGAAGAAAGAGCCAATTACTTGCTATGAATGCAAGAAGCCCTGACACATACGACCGGAATGTCCTCTCTTCAACAAACTCAAGAAGAAAGTTATGGTGGCCACGTGGGATGATAGCGATGAGGAAACAAGTGATGATGAAGAGCAATAAGAGATGACAAATTTAGCTCTCATGGCTCTTGGGGAAGAATCATGTGATGAACTTGATGAGGTAAATGATCTTTCTACATATGATGAGTTACATAATGCTTTCAAAGAATTGCATGATGAATGGATAAAAGTTGGTGAAAAGAATGTATGTCTTAAAAAGAAAATGGTATAACTCAAAGATGAAAATGAATCTCTAAGTACAAAGATTACATGTCTAGAATTGGAGAATAAAACATTGCATGATAAAGTTGCATTATCAAATGAGAAGCCTAGTACTTCACATGAGCATTTAGAATCACACATAGATAACTTGAAAAATGAAAATGAAATGCTGCTGAAGAAGAGCAATGAATTAAATGATATTATTTTAAGATTTGCAAATGGGCAAAAGATGTTGGATAATTTGCTTAATTCACAAAAATGTTTGATGAGGCTTTAAAAACAATGCTTTTCTTATTTTCCTCATGATCTTTTTCTACTGTCAAATCTTCTTCATATGAAATGAGAGAGCCAATTAAATCATCAATAGGTAAGATATTTAAATCTTTGGCTTCCTCAATGGCAGTCCTTTTTTGTCTCCATTCCTTAGGTAGCGACATAATGATTTTTTTAACTTTCTCGCTATTTGAAAAGGTCTTTCCTAGAGCTCTTAGAGTGTTTGCTATGTTTGTAAATCTAGTATACATAGAATACACACTCTCATTTTGTTCCATTTGGAATAATTCATATTGTCGAGTATGCTTACTAATTTTAAACTCTTTCACTTGATTCGCGTCTTCATAAACAACTTCAAGTTTGTGCCAAATTTCATTAGCACTTTCACAACTAGACATTCTATGAAACTCTTTCTTATCTAGTGCACAAAATAAGGCATTCATAGCTTTGGAATTTAGAGAAGCTTTTCTCTTTTCCAATTCATTCCATTCCCGCGAAGGTTTTGGAATATCTTCCCTGACTTCATTTTTAGTCAGAGGCATAAAAGGACCATTATTAACGATTTCTCAAATTTCGTAATCTAAAGCTTGCAAGTAAATTCTCATCCTAGTTTTCCAATATGGGTAATCGTTTCCATCAAAATATAGTGGTTTAGTGGTGGACTGTCCTTCCTTAAATGTGGAATCATTTTGAGTTGCCATTCATCTTTAACTCTAGATGGCTAAGTCTAAACAAGAGCACCTTGCTCTGATACCAAATGAAATACAAGTTATGCAACCCAAGAGAGATGTGTATAAGAGACAGTCTTTAACTCTAGATGGCTAAGTCTAAACAAGAGCACCTTGCTCTGATACCAAATGAAATACAAGTTATGCAACCCAAGAGGGGGGTAAATTGGTATTTTAAAACTTATCCTAATCAAACCAAACAACAATCTAATCTAATGCTTTAATAAAATTCGAAAACAATAAATTCAATGAAAGCACAGTAATAAATGAGTAGGGAAAGAGAAAGCAAACTCAATGATTTTTACATGGTTCGGCAATCCCCACCTACGTTCACACCTCCAAGCAACTCAAGCTTAAGGATTTTACTATCCAAACCTTCAAGACTTCAAATGCTTACAATTGACTTCCAAAGTGTCAATGAACTTTTACAATAAAGAGATTATCTCCAAATCTCTTCACTCAAGTGTCTCACATACTTAAACACTCACAAATTTGATGAGGAAATGAAAATTACAACAAAACTCTCTTAAAGAGTAGATATTCAAATTGAAGAACAAAAATGATTCAATGTATAATGATTTGCGAAATGAGAGCTCAATAAATGTTGTGCTTTTTGTTTTTGCTTGCAAGAGAGCTTGAAAATGAATTGGCTTTGAGTTTATATAGTTTGAACTCAAAAACTACCCGTTATGAGTTTTCTGATGATAACTGGCTTGCCGCTTTTGGAATTCGGTTAGCCGCTTTTATGTTACAGTTATAGTAAAAATTTAAATTTTAGAACATCCGATATGCAACTTTCGAATTCTGGATAGCCGCTTTCATTCTAGTAAGCTACTGCCCAAAACCCGATCTACCACTTGTCAAATCTGGTTAGCCGCTTGATACAGTAACTGTACAGTGAACTATTTTTTAAAATTATGGTTTGATTCTAAAACTTTATAAAACTATATTATGGCCCAAAACATTATGAAAATTTTCAAATAGGTCCAATTTTAGAATTTCTAAATAATGCATTGTCAATCCCAAAACTTTTTGAAATTATGATATGACCTAAAATATGTGAAATTATAGAATGACTCAAAATATTTAAATATTTTCAAATAGGTCGAAATCCGAAATTCAAAACAATATTTATTGAAAACAAAGATGGCAAAAATCTTTCACTTTAGTCCATATCTTGAAAAACAATCTAATAATATAAAAATCATTTTCTTATTATAAAAGCACAATGTGTAAATATTTATTTATCCAAAACATGAGGTTTGTTATCATCAAAATCAACATTTATAGCTCTATAGGCTAACAGGGCTGAATTTCTTGTAACCGGCCTTATATAATGTACTCGCATCCAATAAGAAAGATAGAACGGTTTTGATGCAACTGGTGAGAGAGTTAATTCTCTTTGGTTCTTAAACTAACTCTTTAAACTTATCGGATTTCCGTGGCATTCAAACTCTTGATTTATCAAACAGATCATTAATAGCCGATTGTGGTGTCCTCACATACATATATCTTTGGTTCATGCTTTCATTGAGCATCAGGTCACACTTCCATTCAATTCTAGGTTTAGATTTGATCTTAGAGATTAAATTGATTAAGGTCACGTCAGTTCTTGGCAGAATTTGTATTATTAGTGAGGGTTGTCAACTTAACCACAAAGACAGTAATGAAAAAAAGGATCGTAATGTCTTATTAAGGAAAGAAAAATGCCCACGAGTTTACAATTACCAGGTTCTTTTATTTAATACAATTTAATTTTCCTACCCTAGTCATATTTTTCTATAGTCCGTATAACAATCAATTTAGGTTAAAAGTGGGGTAAGAGCTATGTACCTATAAAAAAAACTAGTAAAATAAGAAGGAACAACGGCCTATAAAGTCTACACACTTGTCAAGATAGTCACCGCCTCAATGAAGTAAAATTAGATGATCTCAAGAAGGCCTTGCCATTTACAGGATTCTAACCCATATATGATGGGTAATTACATGGCCCATCAAAGCATGAATTAAAGCAGCCTTACCAACCGTGAATTATACTACCCCATGCAGAAATTACATGGCCATCAAGGGATTAATTAAAATAGCTTAATGAGACGCAAATTATACAGCCCTACAAAGCATGAATTATGCTGCCCCTCAGGCATAAATTACATGGGCCATCTAGGCATGAATTAAAGCAGCTTTACGAGGAGGCATGAATTATATTGCACTATAAACAGTGTGCACATGAGGCACATATGAAATTGCACATTGAGGCATGGATGAAACTGCCCTCAGAGGCATGAATGAAATTGCTCACTAAGGCATAAATAAAGCTACCATTTGAGGCACGAATAAAATTGCCCTATGAGTCACGAATAAAATTGCCCTTAGAGGCAGGAATGAAATTGCCACTGAAGCACCAATAAAACTACCTTTAGAGGCACGAACGAAATTGCCCTATGAGGCATGAATAAAACTACCCTTCAAGGCACGAATGAAATTACCCCACAAGGCACGAATGAAATTGCCCTTTGAGGCACGAATGAAACTGCCCTTTGAGGCAAGAATTTTATTACCCTTTGAGGTGCAAATCATATTGCCCACAGAGGCATGAATTATTTAACCCTATGAGGCATAAATTATACTGCCCTCCGAGCATGACTGCAAATAATCACAAATTATTGCCGCCTGACCAACATTCAGACAATCATAAATTACTGCCATTTGCGCGAAGGTGCAAACATACATAAATCATTTTCATCTGTGCAAAAGTGTAGAGAAGCACGGATTATTACCTTTCGAATGATGCATGGGTGATCGTAAGTTATTTCCCTTTGAGGCACGAACTACACTGCCCTCCAAGTCGTATGAACTATGCTATCCTATGAGGCGCGAACAGTTCTACCCTTTAAGCAGAATATAAGGATGCATAGACCATCATCACCCACTTAATGTCTCATTAACAACCGTGGTTACTACTGTCTGGCCAACGTATAGATAATCATAAATTATTTAAGTAGAAATGGGAAGATTGGCTTTTTATTCCAACTTGAACTTATGTTTGAGCAAAAAGTGCAAACACGAGTTGCTCGCGCCAGAACAAGATGAGGCAATAATTATTGCCATTAGAATAATGTGCTGACTGAGCACAAATTATTACAATCGAAATAACGCGCTAATTTGGCGCAAGTTATGACCATTAAAACAATATGCGGATTAAGAATGAATTATCGTTATCAGAATAACGTGCTTACTAAGCATGAACTATCGCCATCAAAATAACATGAAGATGAAGCACAAATTATCACCATCAAAACAAAATGTAGCTGAAGCACGAGTAATCAACATTAGAACAAATTGCATTCAAGCATGTATAATTGCTATTTGTGCAAACGCGCATCCTAACATAAATGATTGCCACATGTGCAACTTCAGATGGATAAATTTCACGACTCTAGAAAGAACGGGCCTATGAGCAGCCTCAAGTAGTCATGCGTTGGTGCTATATAAAAGTATGTTGTGGAACATATTTCCAAATGCCATAACCATTTAGTTATGCCACCAAACATGCAATGGTCATTCAGGCAATTTAGCTTACCTCAAATGTGACAAACGCAAGTGCAACAAAAGAAGTAAACATGCAAGCATGACAAATGTCATCCCAAATAAAAATTTGGAATCCGAAGAATGGCAATTGAAGAGGCATTAGGCTAAAGCTATGCAACAACCAAAGAAAATGGTCACATAAAATTTAAGCGTGGAAAAATACATAGCAGGAAAAAAGTATGCTTATAAACTACTACAAGTGTGACGAATTACTCAAAGAGGAATGAAGCTATATGAGCAGCAAAATTAAATAAAATTTGTTGATTATAGAGCGCCGAAGTGATGGTACAACAATATCATTTGAGAAAATGATTGATCTACCCAAGCGCGAAAGCATACCACTTGAGCATACCTACAAGCCGTCTACACATGAAAGTACGACATCTAAGCACAATAAAGGAGAAGCCAAGTGAGGAAAAATTTCCTTCTCAAGTGGAATTGCTCAAAAGGAAAACTTGGAGTGAGTAATCAAGATTGCTAGCGAGTAAAGACATGCTACCTTAACACAACATATTGGTGATTGGCAAAACACTACACCAGATGCAACCTAAATTTATCATACCTCGTCACTCGCCCTTAAGTAACAAAACTTCTATTCTCGCCATCAAAGTATTTATCTTGTAGAGAGGTGGCTATGTTTAATACCTTCACAATAATATAACATAAAATAGCTCCATTCAAATGCTGGAACAGACTCCTTAAAGTCTCTTAAGAGATATTCAAGTTCGAGCAATAAAGATGTGAAAGGTGTAGAAGAAGAATCATAAAAAACAAAATCAGTAAGTTAAAAGGATTTTCTCATGTGCACATGGGCATTAAACCAAAGAGTCGATGCCTAGAAAATGAGTATTGGCATGTATTAACTACTTACTCAGTTCATGGCAAGAGATTTTTTAATTTCAAAAACTATTATCATAAACTGAGTTGATATGGAAATTAATCATTTGCACCGCCTTAAGGAGTCGAGATTTCCAAGGGGAAAATTCGGATTCATAATGTCAGGAATGAAGATTCTAGATGGGAATTAAGGATCCCTCACAGTGGAAAATATGGAGCTCTTGATTGAGGCCTTAACTTGGTCAAAGACATTGAGCCAATAGTGTGAGAAATTTGGGATAACACTCATCAATAAAAGAGAATCGTGGGAACACGATAGAAATAGAGAAACATGTTGACTACCAAACCACCAAGCGCACAAAAGTAAGGGCACGACCCCAACTCCTAAAAACATGCTCCACTTTCTTCTCCTGTCACCGTAAGGGTTGAATTAAGCTAGCTGCTCTACCATCGCACAACCTCCTAAATAAAGGAGATGAAGGCATAATCACCATGCAACACTTCATTCCCACAAGGGATGAAGTCAACAACTCCTCATATTCACCAAAATAAGGGGACCATCACTTAAAAATATGATATACTAAAAATACTCCATTACTCTCTCAAAAAGAGAGTAAGTTTACTAGAACTCCAATTTTACGAATCAAATCAAATTCTCCAGCCATTGACTTGAGCATCAGAGTGGGATCACCGGAAACGCCTTTTCTCGCCCCATTTCATCGCTTTTTGTTTGTTACTAAGTGTGCAGGCATACCTCCATCTATTGCACTTGGTTCTTCTCACTTTCGTTTGAGGTAAGAACAATAGATGAAAATCGTATTTACATGTACAATAAATAGAACAGTCATGAAATAAGAACGAAAAAGAAAGTTTTTTTGAGATCTCACTCTAAAACTTAGATAATGTCTAAAAAATTTAAGTTGAGTTATAAACTTAGAGTTTGAATGAACTTACCTTGAATGTTTCTCCTCCTCCACTATATACTTATACTTAAATTAATGGTTGTAAAACATGTTTTTTCGGATGTGGAGGTCAAGTTCCGATACTCTTAGGCTGGGGCGACCTCACGCCTTAGTTTATCAACTATCGAATTCGCATTTGAAGTCAACTCCATCACCTTGATCGTCTTTCCTAAATTTTAGATTCATAGCTAGCTTATCATCCTTTGACTAATTTATTCTGTCTTTAAATAGATCATTCCCAAGTGTGGGGATAAAAATAAAAAATTTTAGAATACATATGATGTTTTATGTTATCAAATGATGCGGAATAACTGACTAATAATTTTTTAACATGTGTCAATAACTTTTAAACCTAAAAATTACGTTATTAAACGTCAAACAATTCTCTTCCTTTCTCTCTCTTTCCTTTGGTTTCAAAAATTCCTCTTCCATCATCCAAATTCAAAGAATAAAATACCAAAAAATCTTATTTTCTTAAAAAATATAAAAAGTACTAATTGAATGAAGTGCCTTTGCAAATCTTTGGTAATCTCATTTTCATCCTCTTTTTTCTTCCCATTCACAACAACAGGTTAAATAAAGTGCCTTTGCTTGAAACAAGGATTTCAATTAGATAAAGATTTATGTGAAGTGAAAAAGGTGAATATCTTGGAAACAAGAACAGATTGTAAAGCTATAGTTCGATTTACTGTAAATGATAGAGAGTGGGTAACTCCTCATACATAGTCAAATCATAACCATGAACTTGTAAAACTTGAAGAAAGGCAATTTCTAAAATCTGGCCCAAAAATACCAAGTGCTCAAGGGACTGTAACAAAGTCTATGGTTAATGCTAGGATAAGAGCGTCAAAGTCATACTCGTATTTAGCAAATGAAGTTGGTGGTGCTGAAAATATCAGCTTTTTAAGAAATGGTATAAGAAATTTCTTGGAGAAAGATAAGGATGACATGATTGAATCGAGGGATGTTCAACTTTCACTCAACTATTTAAAGCAGAGACAAGGTGAGGACCAAGCAAAATCTAAATGATGTTCAAGCAAGGGATGTTCAAGCTTTGATTATTAATGATTATCTTTCAATGGCTTCTTTACAATATTATTGAAAATTCAAAATAGAGTTCCATTCATAAGGACATGTTTACCAAAGGATAAAAAATATATATTTTATTTTACAATAGTTTTAGAATTTAAAAGTAATTAATATAATCGTGACAAATGTTTGTCATTCAAAAAACAATGAATCAAATAATTACAAGAAAATATTTAGCAACAATATTTTAAGTTGTTCCACGGTAGATTAAACAAACAGGCAAAAGAAAATTTTGGTGAATAGTGTTAATTCACTCTGCAAAGGTTTGAAGTATGATAAACCCTTAATTCATTTTACAAATCTAAAAATAATCTTGGTTTGATACTCATTTGACTTTTATGTCAAAAAATTATTACCAAAGATTTGTAAAAGCACTTTATTCAATTTATTATTTTCATAATTCGAAACAAATTAATGTTTCTTGACTTTATGTTCTTGAAATTTGGAAGAGGGAAGAGAAATTTTTAAAACCAAAGGAAAGGAAAGGAAGAGAAAGGGAGAGAATTGTTTAACTTTTAATAAAGTATTTTTTAGGTTAAAAGTTATTAACACATTTATCAAATATATTCTAGAATTTCTTAATAAAAAAATAATATCTTATCAAAACATGCCCCACTTCATAAATAGTGTTTTTTAATACATATCAAAACTCTATTTTTGTGAACCCAGAAATTAATGCATATCCATTCCTTTTTTTATTTAGACTAAGGTTTCAAATTTTGAAGTGCAAATTCAGATTTTAACTTCTTTTATGAATACATAAGGCTTGACCAAAAATTCACTTAAGTGAATATACCACATCCATCTAAATTGATTAAATCTATATAAAAATTTTGTAGTTTATGAAATATAAACTAAGCTGTGGTCACTGAGATACTTCAGACATTTTGAATCTTTCAAAAATTTTATATATATATCTCAAATCTCTCAACAAAACCAAACTAATAAAAAATTAAAATGTAACAACGATATAAAGATTTCACCAGAAATTAGATTTCGAAGAACTGAAGCATAACTTTATTATTTGGTCTCTTAAATTGAGCATCATAGAAAAAGTTTCTACTTATTACAAAGAATTGATTAAATATTAAAAATAAAAAGTGGCAACATTTGATTTTAAAAAATTGTAATTCAGTAGTTCAATTTCTTTTTCTTTTTTTTTCTTAATTTTTCTCTCTTTTTTTTAATCCTTCGTCTCCTGCTCTTCTTCTCCATCGTCTTTTTTTTTTAATTTTTTGTCTTCTTTTTTTCTTTTCATCTTCTTTCTTCGTCTCTACTCTTTTTTTTTCTTCTTTTCGTCTTCTTTTCTTGCTTCTTATTTCTTCTTCTGCTTCTTGCTTCTTCTGTGCGCTGCTTCACCGGGACAATATGGTCAATATACTCCATTCAAATGATTTTATATTTCGTAAAAATTAACAACAAAAAAATGAATTTTCAAATAATAAGCTATTTGGATGAGAAGTGAAATTTATTAAAATAAAGTGCATTTTTTAATTTATTGAAACACTCAGGCATGAGTGAAAGCGAAAAAACAAAGGTTTGACTTTTAACAGAAATATACAATACAATTTACCCAAATTAATTAAACCAACTGAGAGACATTAGATTCTAGGGGATAAGTTAAAATTTTTTTTATATTTTTAAGGAGAAAATTGAAATTTGTTATTCTAACTACAGTTAAATTAAAATTTACCTTTTATGAAAGAGTGCGACTATTGAAACCCCATGACACAACTTAAAAGTAATATTTAACTCCCAAGTATAAAAGTGTCTTGTTGTATTATAGCTCGATGAGTCCGAGGTCGATCCACAGAGAAAAGATTTAATTAGTTTATTTTATTTTATCTAAAAATTGAAATTAAAACTCGAATATAAACAACTTAATTTAAATAAAACTATGGAATTGAACTAGTTAGGGTTATGGATCCACTCTTAGAAATAAATAAAACTTAATAAATTCTTTTTGCCAATTTGTTTTAGATTTATTACTCAAAAGATTAATTATACAAATTATTATTATTTTCCTTTTAATTTTATGATGGATTAAGTATTTATTGTGCCAAAATTTAATTTGTCTACAATAAGTCAAAATA
>MKYO02002450.1:356778-395181 GCA_002013955.2 Citrus medica
GGTGCATAAGGCTGAGGATTTTGAAAATTTTGTGGAGGTGGTGCTTGTGAAGATTGTGCATTATTATTATTCCTCCAACTGAAATTCGGATGATTTCTCCAACCAGGATTATAAGTCTGTGAATATGGGTTTGGTTTATTGAAAGTGTTAATGACATTAGCTTGATCATTTAGACATTCTTTAAGTGCAGGCAAAGTGGGACACTCTTGAGTGAAATGATCATTCGAATTACATATATTACATGCAATTTCTTGAACAGATTTTACTTGATCACTCTTTTTATGCTCCAAAGCTTCAACTTTCCTAACTAGGGATGCAAATTTTGCTTGTAAATCATGATCTTCCCTAAGGTTATGGATTCCTCCACTAGATGGAGATGATTGTTGCTTATTTGTCAATTCAAAAGTTCCAACAGTATCCCAATGTTGTGCATTTTCAGCTAATTGGTCAAGATAATCTAGTGCATCTTTAGGATTTTTATCCCTAAATTCACCATTACACATCATTTCAACAACATGTCTACTTTGGGGTATTAAGCCCTCGTAGAAATAAGTGAACAATCGCCAAGTTTCAAAACCATGATGTGGGTATGTTAAGCAACTCTTTAAACCTATCCCAACATTGGTATAATGTTTCTCCATTTTTTTGAGTGAAAGAAGTGATTTGCCTTTTAAAAGAATTTGTTCTATGAGGTGGAAAGAATTTTTTCAAAAACTGTTCTTGCATGTTATTCCAAGTTCTTACTGATCCAGATCTAAGGTTTTGTAGCCAAGTTTTAGCTTTATCTTTTAATGAAAAAGGAAAAAGCTTTAATCTAATTATGTTCATGCTACAATTTTGGTCCGTGTATGTATTACAAACTTCCTCAAAATCTCTTAGATGCAAGTATGGATTCTCATATTCTAAACCATGAAATGTCGGTAAAAGCTGGATAATACATGGTTTAAAGTTGAATCGAGATGCTTCTGGAGGAAATACTATACACGACGGTGCTCCGGTTCTGGTTGGATTCATGTAGTCTCTCAGAGTCCTTGGTTGATTCTGATCATGCCCATGTTGAGATTGGTTGTCTCCCTGATCAATTTGAGGATTAAGTTCGCCCAAAACGTTTTCGCCTTCATTCTCATCCATGATTGGTGGTGGAGATTGAGATCTACGAATTAACCTGCCACTTGAAGATCGAGACCAATGTCTCATGCAAAGGTTATGTTATAAAGATAATATTTACACAACTTGATAACAAAATAAAAAATAAATAAGCAAATAATATAAGTATACAAAAGAATATTAAATAACAAAAATGGTGGTTGAACCCACCAACAAAGTAAAAAATAAATAAATAAATAAATGTAAAAAAAAAAAATGGTGGTTGAACCCACCAATTAAAAAAATAAAAAATAAAAAATTAAATAAATACTGAAAATTAAATAACTGAAAATAAAAGTTAAGAGTTAGTAGTTAGTTTGGTGGTTAAACACACCAATAAAGCAAAAACAAATAAATAAATACGAAATAAAATAAATGCAGAAAATTAAATAACTGAAATTAAATAAAAGTTAGGAGTTAGCAGTTAGTAAGTTAAGAGTTAGTAATTAGAGTTAGTAGTTAAAGTTAGTTTGGTCCAAAATAAGTCCAAATATGTCCAAAGTATGTCCAAATATGTCCAAGTCTTGATTATGTTGAGGAATTTCGTCTAGGGATTCTATTGCAAATTATTTTTAATTTTATGGTCAAACTGTAATTTTTAGAAGTTTAGAATTAGCAATTTGGGATGAAAGTGAAACAGTTGAAAGATGTCGGGGTCCGAACGTAATTACCAGAAGATTGGGCTAGAAACGGAAATTGTTGGGGTGAAACGAGAATTATGAAAGATATGGGGACAAAAGAGAATTTAAGAAAAGGAAAAGGGGGCAAACGAAATTTTACATATAAGAGAAAAATAAAAAACGGAAAAACAAACCAAATAAAAAACTTTTCCCCGGCAACGGCGCCAAAAACTTGACACAACTTAAAACTAATTTTAACTCCCAAGTATAAGAGTGTCTTGTTGTATTATAACTCGGTGAGTCCGAGGTCGATCCACAGAGAAAAGATTTAATTAGTTTATTTTATTTTATCTAAAAATTGAAATTAAAACTTGAATATAAACAACTTAATTTAAATGAAACTATGGAATTGAACTAGTTAGGGTTATGGATCCACTCTTAGAAATAAATAAAACTTAATAAATTCTTTTTGCCAATTTGTTTTAGATTTATTACTCAAAAGATTAATTATACAAATTATTATTATTTTCCCTTTAATTTTATGATGGATTAAGTATTTATTGTGCCAAAATTTAATTTGTCTACAATAAGTCAAAATACCATTTCACCATGCCTTATATTAAGATCTTAAGAATTTATTGTGCCAAATTCATTTGTTTGTCTACAATAAATCAAATTTTCAAAATATAAAACATGTATAAAATTAAATAGAAAATAATTTAATTTATAAAATTAAACATAGAATTTGATTAAATCATATTTATTTCTTAAGAGTTTCACCTTCCCCTAACTAATATTATTTAGTTAAGCATAATTAAAATAAAAAGAAGTAGTAAAATTGAATTACTTATAATTAAAAGAAATAAAAACAACTAAAATTGGAAATAAAACTAATTTTATTAATGAAAATAATTATACAAAATATTAAAAACACACCTGGAAATCAAGATTACAAGGAGATGGAGAGAATTTGAGAAGAAGAGAGTTGTAGAGAGATGATTAAAACATAAAAATGAGGCCCTATTTATAGAAAAATAAATTCATAATCCAGTGCTTTGCGGTCCATCATAGGCTTCATGCATGTGCTCCTCACAACCCTTAGATCAAGATCCAATGGCTGGTCAAACTTCAAAAGTCAACATCACACATGGCATCATTTGACTCGTCCGATTTACCCAAAGAACGGTTGAGATTTGGCGGGTTAATGGGTGGATCGGGTCGACCCGAATACAAAGATTCGGATCCTCCAACTTGCTTCACCAACCATTGCCACGTGGCACAATCATGGCCATTGAATCATGAACGGTTGAGATTTGGTCAAGATTGCCAGTTATCCCATGCACTCATATCTATTGTAAGCTCATTTCATCATCCAATCAGTGCTCGGTCAACAGGAAAAGTCAACTTTTTTTACACAAGCCCAATTTTAAGCCGATCTTGACTGATCTTAAGGTTTTCAGACCTCCGGAATCCAAATTTGACCTCCGTTTATCTGTTTGGAGCCTCGAAGTACGTGAAATTAATAATTTTCCTAATAAACACATAAAAATACACAAAATTAAATATATTTAAAACATAATTAATAATTCATAATATATTATATAAACACAAATATAAATTATAACATAAGCATAAAATAACATATTATCGCTTGATAATTAAATAATTTTTAATACTAATCACCCCACTAAATATCTCTTAACACTCATTTTCTTAATTAACTCCATTAAAATATTTTTAAAAATTATAAAATTCTTTTAACACCTCCATCAGTAACAAAAATACTCTTAATTAAAACTTATTAGTGTAAACTTCATTCTCTAATTTTTATTTATTTTTATTATTAAACCCCGTTTCAACAATACGATTTCTTCCGTTCAAAAAAAAAAACCGATTTTCTTCTCTCCATTGCAATTACCAATGGTAAAATCTTCACCCAAAATTAGAGGAAAAAATAACTTTTTTTAATTTCTATAATGTTAGATTTTTTTTTAAGAAAAAAATTAATTGAATTTTGAGTAGGGTTTTAATTAGAATTGTCCTATCATGTAATTTTAATAAAGGTTAAAACTGTAAAATAATTAAAAGGATCTTAAGAGGTATTTAGAGGGGTGCTACTAGTCCCACTCATTATGAAATTAGACTTATGTTACAAAATTGTTTCGTAAATATTAATTGTTATGACTTAAAAATTAAATTTTCTACAATAAAAAATTTATTATATTTTTAATAACTTTATGAAAATTAGTATACTAATTACAAAATTCCTAAGATTTCTTTTTTCCAGTAATTAGGAACTGAGCATTGGAATGAATGTAATTAATGTTTTTATCCTCGCCTGGTGTTCTTAGTTCTGCATAAAATATAATCAATAAAGCTAAAGGATTATTGATGTCTTAATATACTTTCAGTTATGACTAAAATCTTATTTGAAATTACCTTAAAAATTATAGTGTTAAGTTATTTAGTAAATACTAATTGTTATAACTTCAAAGTTAAGTTTTCTAAAATAAAAAATTTATTATATTTTTAATAACTTTCTAAAAATTATTATATAAAAATTATATTTATTATAAATTATTAATTTTTATTTCATAATAAATTTTTTTTTACAACAACTAAGTTACATCATCTCAATATAAATTACAACAACTAAGTTACATCATCTCAATTAGAGGGGGCAAATATACCCGCCTAGTCCAGACCCGGACCGTACCCGGGCGTTGTGGGCCAGGTATCACCGGACCCGGATATGAAACCGGATCGGTCTTGGTCATCACTTGATAAACCCGAAACTCGGATTTTATTAAAAAAATATTATAAAATATATATTATTTTAAATATTTATATTTATTTGACTCATTTATTATACATATATAGAGTTTTAAACACTTAAAGTTTATATTTTCATGTCAAATTTTATTAAAATAAATTTAAAACTTATAAGATTATCAAAAAATAAAAAATATATACACATATAATATTAAAAAATATAAATTCAGTTACCCGGATTAAAACCCAGCCCGAACTCGGATCCGGACCGGTTGCATCTGAATAGGGTCCGATCATTGTAATACCCGAACCCGACCCGAGATTTTGCCATCTCTAATCTCAATATCAACCAGAACATGATAAATGGAAAAAGGCGGAACTATAAGACATGTTGAAGAGGGCCAACAGCCTAGAAACAATTACTAACATGCATCGCTCGAGAAAAGTTACTAACACCCCGTTTTGTCTTATAAAACCCCTTTAATTATTATTATTATTATTTTTTTCTAAAAGACAATTTCACTCATCAAAGTATATCCATGAAGGAAAGGTTAACGGGAAAAAGAAGTGAACCGGAAAAGGAGATTAAAGAAGATGTTGATTCGAATACTTTGATTTAAAGGAGAGCCAGTAAATTAATTTGCTTGTTTATGCTTCAATACTGGCAAATATGTCACAGATGCTCAATGGAAATACGAAATCTGATATCACGAAAAGTAAAAAAGAAATGGGATTAAACTTTTCAATCAGTGTTCAGTAATTGGAAGAAGTCCAATTTTTCACCTACAAGATCAATCCATACCCGAACAATGAACCCACACATTC
The DNA here is from genome assembly GCA_002013955.2 of Citrus medica. Classification (NCBI taxonomy): domain Eukaryota; kingdom Viridiplantae; phylum Streptophyta; class Magnoliopsida; order Sapindales; family Rutaceae; genus Citrus; species Citrus medica. Next base: position 362,142 of record MKYO02002450.1, read on the forward strand.
AAAAGAGAACCTACTGTGACAAACCTACCAATCAAAAAACATTGGAAACTAGGCTAGCCAATATCCAATGTCCCTAATTCTTAAAAAAATATGTAATTCTTTGCAATCATACCGTACTGTCAAATTATTTAAAAGAATACAACCTCTTACTCGGCTTGCAAAAATTTGGGTATCCCTGTTAACATTCTAAAGGAAAAATATAAATACTATACTACAAAAGTATCACAGTTTGAAATTAGAAGGCATCAACTTGAAATTAGAAGGCATCAACAATCTGAAATTAGAAGGCATCAACAATCTACACAACGACTTGTTCAACTAGTAGATACTAGGGAGTTGGTGTCAGCATCTCCTGGGTCAATGTGATGCTGTAGGACTCATGCCTTTTGTTTATTCATCAACTTAGTTATATACTCTACGAAGGAAACAACAATTAAAGCTCAAATCAAATAAACAGCTGTTCTGTCTCTCATTTACAAAGGGAACCTCCAACAAAACTTATGTAACAAACTCTCGTCAAAAGTACAATGCAGTCATTTCTTCCTTTGATTTTTCATCATTTATTGTTCATTCAAAAGAGCAATAAACTAGAAGACAAACTTTCCAGCCTAGATCTTTAACAGTTCAAACAGATATGACCACAACAGACACCACGTTTCTTACAACAGTAGCAGACAACAGAGGTTCCAATGCCATAGCATATTAGCATCGGTCATCCAGCATTAGCACCTGTCTTGTGAAATTGATTGATTACAATACTTGAATCTTCTCGTCCTACTTCCAGATCCAATACTATACTAAAATGAGTAATATTAACCTAACATTGCATGCATCACCTAATGCCAGCTCTTAAAAGACTTTGATGGAAATAACTTCAGATTTAACAGTAACTAATGAAAAGTTGAATCCATCAGCTATCATCTTTGTATCCTAAGCTACATACTAATGGGGCATTTTTCATAGCATGTTGAACAAAAGCGTATCATCCAAAGCAAAAGCTGTAATATGTTATAAGCACCAGCACACCACTGCACACAAAGTCTCTAGTTAGGCCATGATTTTCTAATAATTTCTCCAGTTGTGCACACTGGAGAAGTATGAAATTGTAAATATCTTCATGCTAGTAGCCTCACCCATCAGACACCCTAATGAAACTTATATCTCTCAGTATTATTGGTTGTACACACCTGATTAAAATACACAATACCCATTGCTTCTTTTAGCAAAACACAGACAGAAAGTCATCTTTACTAAGCCCCCTAATGATAACGAGAATCCAAAGCCTTTGGGAGGCAAATGTCCCTAACTCTTAAAAGAATATGTCATGCTTGAAAATCACATACTACACAGTCAAAACGTTTTAAGGAAATATAATCCCCTACCTAGGTTGCAAAAAATTTGGGTGTAAAGCTCAACAATCTCCACAATGACTGTGCTTCAAACTAGTAGATTATAAAGTAGATAGTAGCATCTCCTGTGTCAATGTCGTCGAACTCAATACTGAATGCCTTAATTTTATTCATCAACTTAGCTAGATACCCTACAAAGGAAAATAACCCTCCAGCACAACCCCCAAAACTATTTAAAAAAAGATAAAAATAAGAATTTTATGTAACAAACTTGCATGTCGAAAGTACAATGCAGTCTTTTCTTCTTTTAATTTTTAATCATTTTTCATTCATTCAGAAGAGCAATAAACTAGGAGACAAAATTTTCAGTATAAACCTTTAAAAGTTTAAACAGATACTAAAGACCCCACATTTCTCGCAACAGTAGCAGACAACGGAGATTTTAATGCCATGGCATCGGTCATTCAGCATTAGCTTCTGTGTCATGAAATTGACTGATTACAGTACTAGAATCTTCCAATAAATCCTACTTCTAATCTAGCATTGCTATTATCATCTAAAGCTAGGTCCCAAAAAGACTTAGATGCAAAGAAAACAATAAGTAGTGAAAATTTGAATCAAGCAGCTATCATTTCTCTATACTGAGATACGAATTAAGAAAACTCAACCATTCTTATTATGCAAATTAAAGAGGGGGTTGGAGAGGAGGTGGGGGGGGTGGGGCAAAAACGATTACAAAGCAAAACCTTTCAAGTACTCAGGATCGCGCTTGGCCTTTTCTTGAAACTTCTTGAACCAGCGGTCCAAAATGTCCATAGGAACAATCAATTTGCTACCATCGACTCCACAAAACGATTGCATAAAATTAAACAAGTTTTCGCCAACTTTCATGGCAAGCCGTTCGATCCTCTTCTCGGCGGTCACATCCAAGGAAGGCAGCGACGTCAAATCTTCAACAGAAACCCCAATTTTGGCCGAGAGCGGGGTGGAATCGGGTGCGGTTAGTTGCATCCCGCCGCCCGGCTCCGGCCAAGGAAGTGAAAGGACGGCAGAGGGGCGAGCTACAGTGACAGCACCGCAATACAAAAAGGGTGAGCCTGGTGATTGAATGTAAACAGCAAGGGCTTTATCTGGTGGAAGAGTAAAATTGTTTAAGAGGAAAATGCACATGTCTCGGACTTGATCGTACGCCTCGCCTACGAAAGAGTTCATGTCGAGGATCCAATGAAAGGTATCGATTTGGGAGAAGGTGGAGATGTCCATAGGGAAGCTCCGGTTTGGGAACACAACTCCGAACATTGTTACTGTCACTGTCGCTCTAGAGAGTTCCAAGTAACCAGTACAAACTAGAAATCTAGAAATAGACGAGGCCAACAACACGCTGGTAGACTCTAGAAAAAGGCCAAAAAAGGGGCCTGCTCTCTGTGATCACTGGGTCTGCCGCTTTATCAAATCACAATAAGTTGATAACAATACGCTAAATCCCGTAATCCACCTTTTCTTAATTTACAACAATGCCGTCAATAGTTATTTTTTGACGCAATTATAATTTTATCCTTAAATAATTTGATCTTTTTTTTAGTGGCCCATATTGAAAGTTTTGAGAGTTAAAGAACGACTCTTTAATTTCTAGTTTTTAGCTTCTCAAGGCACGTGGAATTTTCAGTATCTATTGCAATTCAGAAAGGCTGGGATCTGACTAGGGAAGCAGGGCTCACTCCTGCAATTATTGAATCAGATGACATTAATGGGTGCGTCCCATTAACTATAGCATTAGTGGAAGTGAAGCCGGGTGGTTACTGTATCATTAAAATGTTTTTCAAATTTATTTCTTACTTGAAAAATCACATTAATATTAAATAATTTAAAAAATATTTTAACTAAAATTATTTAAATAAGATATATTTCTCATGATTTAGGGCCAGTTTGGTAATGCTGCAGTTTTTAAAATAATTGTTGTTAGCTGTGCTGTAGAAATAATCACTTGTAAAGAGAATCAGTTAAGTGTTTGATAAATTTTATTTTTAAAAGTACTGTGAATTTTGAAAACAGTTATGGGTGTTTGGTAAATCTTATTGTTAAACTGCTATAAGAAAATAAATGACTAAAATATATAAAATGTAGGATAAAATTTACTTATACATATAAAAATGTACACGTATAATATTATAATAAAAATTGCATAGGCATAGAATTGTTTATATATAAACAAACCCAAATAAGACAAATAACAAATATTATAATAAAAATTACATTGAATATGCATGAAAAAGGTGATGAATCACTCACTGTTATTGAATATGGTGATGAAACACATACTGGATCTTGCTTTGTTGCACTAGAGAAGTTTTGATAGAACACAAAATATGAAGAAATAAGGTAAATGAAAGGTATGTGTTAATTATAATAAAAAATTATTAAAATATTAATTTTATTTTCAATTTAAATAAGGATAATTTCGTGTTCAAGTAATAATTGTAAGGATATTTATGGAATTATATTAAAGGATAAAATTGATTCTCAAAATCAGAATCCAAAAGTTACTCATTCCCTACTTTTCAAAATCAGCTGTAAGAGGAGCTGATTCTGATAAAAGTGATTTTGATTTTTTTTTATCAAACACCAAAATTAGCTTTTAGATTTTTAAAATCACTTTTAACCCTCTCAAAAGCAATCCCAAACGAGGCCTTAATATTGTCGAGTGAGTTTTTTCATTTTTTATTAATATTTTATTACTTTTTTATTAAAAAAAATAGCTATAATTATTATTTATTTTTTTCAAAATAAATAATAGCTATATAACAATTTCTTTTACCTTATTAAATATTAGTAAACTCACACACACCTCACGGAAAATTCTTTTTCTTCAAATTGTTGTATGTTTTCAAGCAAATTTATAATTAATATTACATATTTAATTTACTAATTACTAGTTTTTTTTATTAGCATGATTAAAATAAAATTAGACAAACATAATGGAAAAAATATATTAAAAGCACATCAATAGAATTATTAAAAGATAAGCATATTTAAAACATAATAATAATAGAGCAACCATGAATGTTAGAGGTGGAGCTGACAGTGGCCTACAGCCACACTCCAATACTCAAGCTAGACTTTGAGTAATATGGGGTTGCTATCAGAAATGGACTTTGAAGCTATCAAAAATGGTGAAGATGTTCTGAGGAAGATGATGAGAATAGTGTTTTGAGTGATGAAAGTTGGTTACTATTTGAGAGTGAAACTTGACATTTTGTAGAGTGTGCCTGAGGGTCGTTTTAGTAATTTTAGACAAATTATTCTCATTGATTGGCTGCCCTCTCTCAGCCGAGAATATTTTGATAATCAGGCTTGTGGTCCTAAGATGGTCTCATGCTTCGGTAGAGAAAGAAAAAGAACTAACAACCACCATTTTGCCTCATGCTTCATACACGTGTCATGAAATACTAGATATGCAACCCAAGAGGGGTTAATTGGTTTTCTAAAAATGCTTAAACAAAACTTAATGAAAATCTTAAACAAATTCAAAACAATAATAAATAAACCAATCAAAATATAAAAAGATAAGGGAAGAGAGATTCAAACACAGATTTTTATGTGGTTCGGTCAATCCCGCCTACGTCTACACCTCCAACCTCACTGGTTTTAAGGATTCCACTATTCAAGCCTCCAAGACTTCAAGAACTTTTAACAATTGACTTCACAGGTGTCAATCAACCTTTACAACAAGAGATTATCTCAAATATCTTAACCCAAGTGTTTCCCACACTCACACTTTCTTAAATACAAGTTTTTCTCACACATAATCTATGTGTTTACAAATACATGCCCAAGGTGTGATTTAAAAAACGAATGAACAAATTAAAGCTAAAGAAATATTGTATTCTCAATAATATGCTCTATGGTATTCGTTGAATTCACTATGATTTGGATCTAATGCAGCATTTTTATAGTTGGAGTTGAAAACTAACCGTTATAGACTTTTGTACAAAGTTGGATCGCCGTTACACCTTATCGAATCGTTGTTTTTACATGAGGAAGTTACCATTGTGCTATGATTTCAAATTGTTAGATCACCGTTTTCTAAATGTCGGATCGCCGTTAGTTTTTAGAAACTAAACTCTAATTCTGTTCAATGTCAGTTAGCCGTTATCTCCCAACCGATTAGCCATTTTGTTACATTGATCTTATTTTTTAAAATTATGGTTTTACCCAAAACTTTCTATAATTATACTTAGCCCAAATCTTCATAAAACTTTACAAATAGGTCAATTTCTAGAGTTTTGAAACAATACTTACTGTTTCCAAAAATTTTTGAAATTATAGTATGACCTCAAAATTTATATAATATTTCTAATAGGTTCATTTCTAGAATTTCAAAATAATACTTGTTGATTTCAAAGTTCTCAAAACTTTTTTCAATTTAGACCATTAACTTGAAAATAGACAATTTCATAAAATCTTTTTTCATTAAGTATAAAATCTTTATATTATGAAAATAATGATTTATTTAAAATGTATGAAAAATAATTTAAATTTTTAAAAGCTTAATTATTTTTAATTTTATTTATTATCATCAAAATTAATATTATAAATACATAAATATTAACGTGTCAAAGTCTCAAACCCGTGGTACTGCTGCCTTTTAGACCACTGCAGATGATAGGTGATGTGGCAGTTCTTCATTGCTCATCCTAAGAATCTTTCCTTCTATTGGCTTCTTGTATTTAGAAAAAACTGAGATATTTTTTATTTCATAAATGATAGCATGTACAGTTCATGGGTGCCTCCAACCACCAAAAATCTGGATTTTGATAATGCCCTTTGACATGATATGTTTTGCCGAAACTACCATCCCTTTTGAGAGCTTATCTCTTTGCTTGCTTTGAGCTATCTTGGCTTTCTGATCAAACGATCTACTTTACTTGTTTGACTGCTTTTTGACCACGTGTCATTATATCATTGGCCTACATATGCACCCATAATTCCTCTCAAATAAGATCATACTAGTTATTTTGTATTGAAAAGTTTTTTAAGCACAAAAGACTCTATGGAGAAATTGTCGGGTACTAACATGTGGCAAGGCTGTTTCTAGTTTTTGAATATGGAGAAAATAAAGGGGCTTGATCGATATTTTGGTAGGGCAGTTTCGGTATAATGGTGTACATTAGGGGCGTTATAAAAAATTCCTCCCACCTTTCCCATTCGGCGATGTAGCCCTATGTGGGCATTTCGTTTGAATTTTGAGAGTGGAAAAGTGGGTTCTAAAAGAATTGGCGGTTACCCCACATGGCATTCCCCTACTGCTCCATTCACTGCATGTTCTGCTGTCGTTAGTTACACTCCTTTTGACACACTGACAATTAGTAAACCCTTAGCACTTGCATTTCATCTACGCCCCAAAATGTTTGAAATTTCTTTATGTTCCTCTGATGGCTTTCTTATTGGCCATTTCGTCTTAGTCGTCAGATCAAAAGCAAACGGCAGAAAAGTAAATCTTCGTTTAACACCGGGTTGTACTGTCTCTGCTACGCAGTTCTCATTACAAAAATGATCACTTTCCCTTTTCTTCTCCTTAGTTTAAGATTTTATCAGCTTTCTCACAAATTCTAACACTTCTTTCTTTGAAAAATCGAAACTTTATCTTATCAATGACATTTCAAAGTTACTCTCTTTGGTGAGTTCATCTCTTTTTTTCTATTTTTGGGATTTGCTTTGTTTATGGGCCATTTATTATGAGCAATCCTATCACGATGCAGGTCTTATTGTCTGCTTACTTGTTGCTCCAACTTTTCTTTATTTTATATTTGATCTTCTTTTTAACTTGTTCTCCATTTCTTTATTTAGGTGGCGTTTGTTTTTTAATTTAATAACTTAAAGTGACTTAACTTAATTAATTAAGTTAATTAGAGGTGTTTGTTTTTATAACTTAATGAGAATTTTTAGATAATTTTGACTTAATAAAATAAGCTAATTTTTTTGGCTTTTTACTTAATGGGGAAATCTGAATTAAGTCAATTACTTGCTAATGTTAAAAATATCCCTGTTTTATAATTTATTTTTCATGTCTATCCCAAAACTCACCCATAGATATTTACCCCACATAAAAATATCCATATTTTTTCTTTCTTATATTATATACGATAAAATTTAAAATTTATGGTATTTTATATATTAAAATTCTAAAATAATTATGTATTCACTTGAATATAGTTTTACTTATAAATGTTAAAATATTGTGGTATTTAATATATTATTTATTTGACATTCAAATTTAATAAGGATACAAATGTAAAAGTACATATTTTCAGTTTTTTAAGTTGAAAAAAAAACAACTTAATACTTATTTTTCGAGATTCAGACGAAAAAACAAACATATTATTCAGATTCAGATATTCAGACCTATTCAAAATTCAGACTAATTCAGATCTATTCAAATTTCAAATAAAAAAACAAACGCCACCTTAGTCTTTATTTTTTTTCTCTCTCTTTCTCTTTCTCTTTCTTACTTTTTTTGTTCCTTCTGTTATGCCTTATACTTGAGGACTGATTGAAGTTCTTCTTACTTTATTGTAGATATTATGTGGAGTAAAATGATTGGCCAATGAAAGAAATGAAAGACTTTGTGGTTATCCATAAGACAAGGCTTGCCAATTTTGATAACAAATGACGTACATTGAGGAGAGACTTCTTAAATCTGGGCTTGTTGAGGAGCGCTCTCTATCCGAGGGCACATCAATAAGCCCAGATCTCAGTGATCCCTGGTGCACGGCTTTAGTAATGCTTCTGAAAGTACTCTAGTTTTATTTAAGAAAAGGAAACATCATGAGCCGTTTTCTACCACCTAAGATGTTGCAGATTTAAATCCATCCTTTGGCAGTGTAGCTCTCCATTTTGGAAGGTTTGCTCAGTTTTTAGGCGAGCACATGAACCTTGAGGTTGATGTTGTAATTGATAAATAGATCCTTCTGGACAGCGTTACTAGAGCTATCCAAACGTACCAGGATGTGAGTTCACCTTTCCTTCTTTTATTAGGTATACTTCCATTTTTTCCTAATGTTGAATGCCAATTTTCTTTCGTTTCCTCAACTGGCCTTTAAGTTGACTAAGAATTATGATTTGGCTAAGGAATCTTCTACTTTTCTTTAAGCTTATGCTAAAGATGATAGTAAGTTGCTCAACTAAGAAGGGGGCATCAGTGCACAAATAAGCTATAGAGGAGGTAACTTCTTTGCTGGAATCTAAGAGGCAGAAATTGAAAGCTGAAAAGAAGGAGCTGGAGGAAGAATTAAGCTTTAAAAGCAGGATTTCTTAAGAGCTTTGAGAGCAAAGTGATCAACAGGCTTAGACAAATGTAAACTTCACCATGTCCAAGATCTGGAAGGCGGACCCCAATCTCGAGACCTCTACTTAGAGCTATTCATGGTACAAAAGGACATTTTGGCTTTAACAAAGAAGGGGGAAACTTCTAAGAAAGGCGATGGAGGAAGATCTTGAGATGCTATAGGTCTGAATGAAGAGGTTCCCCCAAGCACTGATCACCTTGAACCCTTGGAGTATGCCTCCTATGATGAAGAGGTTAACCATACTGAATAAATTAACTCATTTGCTGCTTGTGCTGTTATTGATGCCCTTTGATGGCATCTGAAAACTTCTATACTTTTCTATTTTATAAGGCTTTGTTTAATCTTTCGAATTTGTTTGTGCATTTTGGATATTTGAACTCGTGACTTGGTTTGGGATTTTTGGCTGAAACCTTTTTGTGGTTTGATAACTCTATGAAATGAGAGTTATCATGACACTTTTACACTTAAATCAATATTACTTGGAGAGTAGATAATATGTTTTTGTAGCATATTAGTTACGTTTGGCATGAGCATCCATTTTAGTTTATTTTTAATAAATTGAGTTTGTTTTAGATTATTTTGTGCTTAGATTATGTGCATAATTGTAGGTGACCAAAGAGCTTAAACTTTAGGGATGGAATGCTGTTGCAACAGACTTGCAGAGATGACAAAATATCTTGGCTGCAGATGAATTAAAACAAGTCTGGAATAACCAAGATGCTATATCAGTTGCTGTAGCAATCCTAGAGCAATGACAAACTGAATTTCACGCGTAATAACTAAAAGATTGCTATATGAAGTTTTCAAAAATGGAGGATACGCGGCACACACTTTTGATTGCCCTAATTTTGAGTTATAAAAGGAGCACGCATGAAAAGAGAAAATGAGAGCCGTCACCCAAGGAGCACACTGAAAAGAAACAATAAGAAAACAAAAAATTAGGGGATAGATTAAAGGCTGTCATAGAAGATTCAAGGAGGAAATAAAGAATATATCACTAAGACTGAGTAGACTTCAGTTTTTCTTTTTATCTTCTTGTTTTCTATTTAATTGTGGGGATGTATTTGATGGCTGAAACAATTTTATTTACTGTTCCATAACAAATCATGAATTGAATTTGATTATTGATGAGTGATAAATGATCTTAATGAATGTTTGACTGACTTATGTGTGTTGCTCTGTATTTCTTATAGCATTTTGTCTTAATTGTATTTATTTCAATTCCCTATTTTGGCTGACCACCCATTTAGTGAATATTAGCTAAGATAGGGCCTAAAAAAAGTCTGACTTAGTAGATCAAAGAGGACAATACTTGGTTTTAGATTGGGTTTTCCAAGTTGAGTGAATCTCAATTTGAATAGGGCCATGTTTAATACAAAATTAATGAAAAACTAGACGTAAATATTCACCTTGTAGGGTAAATGGAGCCTAGAATGTTTAATGTTATATCTAATGTTAGCATAACAATTGGTCACTATTAGGTTGCATTTAGATATAAGATATCTAACATGCAACAACTAATGATGCATAAGGGGTTCTGCCAAATGTTGTAATAGATGTTGTAGTGACAAAGTTTTAATTAGAGGAGCAGTCAACACGATTAAGTGAGTTTGATCACTCAACTACTCTATTACCATTGGTTACATCCTTATGATTGACATGAAAATTTTCTTTATTGCATTTTATTTACTGCATTTTTAGTTTAATTAGTTCAATAATTTCATGAATTGTTTTATTTTAATTAGAACAAAACTACACTAGTAAGATTGCTATAGCAAGTCTAATAACATCAATCTCTATGGAGACGATATGAATATTCATCAATATATTACTTGTTATGTACACTTGTACATTGACACCCATAACTATAGAAAATACCTAACATGGTTGAAGTGTTTATATAAGAGGTCGGTTTTGTCACTAAGTTATGATGAATTCTGGAGCTATCCTTCTTGGGTAGTGATGCCAAAACTTATATAGGCTTCCTTCCATAGATTTAGGGGATTTGTATCTTGTCATATGGTACTTGCACTTCTTCAGCCAAATGGAGAATAACTGTTGATATGGAGGAATTCTCTACCAATTTCTTGAGCACTTTATGGAGCTTTAGATTTCTTCATGGCACTTTAAATACATATCCAAGGTGTCTACCCTGCATACCTGTTAAATCGTGTGCTTTGGCATGGCAAACAACACACGCTCTAATGGAGAAGAATTCTCAATTATTTGTTCAGGGTGAGCAAAATCTATTTAATGAATCAAGAAGGAGTTCAAATCCCACGGGCAATAACTCATAAGGTGATATCAGTCTTTCAGGTGATGATTCAAATCATTGACAAATCAGCGTATAAGGTGCATGGCAAGATTTCGAGGAATGCCTTATGGGCACCTTAGAGCAATTAAATTAAACTTCATGCAAGTTTTCTCCCACATGCTTGAGGGGATTTGCATCTACTCGTAGCGCATATGCACTTATAAATTTAATGGAGAATAACTATTGCTAGGGAGGAGTTCTCAACCCACTTCATAGACATTTGAAGGAGCATAATTTCCTCATGGCACTTTTGAGTACGTGTTTAGGGTGTTTGTCCTACACACTTATCTACATACGTACTTCTAAATGACATACTGAATATGTTTTCATGGAGAGGAATTTTCAATCCATTTATTCAAGGTGATTTCAATCAATCAAATAAACATTACGGGAGCTAAGCTCCTAGTGGTGATATCTCAAAGGGTGATACTCATCTTTCCAGGTGATTTAAAGAAATACAAATCAGCGTGTAATATAATTGGCGAAATAAAATTCTTCAAGGAATGCCTTGCAGGCATTCTAGAGTGGTTGAACTCTTTTAGGGGCTCTCTTGACCCATTTTGTCATATATAGGAGCATTCATTTTCCCCTAGCATTTAATGGTTATTCCCCTGTTTGGGGCGTGATCATTCCCGTATCTATGGTGTGGTCATTCCTTTATTTAGGGTGTGGTCTTATGAAGGCTCATTGCGTTGCTTTCATTGTTTGTTTAGCCCGTTTGGTGGTTAACTCCTTTATGCATTTTTAGCCAACCATCGTGATGGAAACTTGCATTTTTTTCTTTAGCCTAATGGCTTGTAATCAATTTATGTGGAGTGTATGTATGGGCAGTTCAATTCTGAAAAATGTACTTTTACTAGGCTCTTAGCAATTTGCTTTTATTCTTAGATCTTATGACCTCTATTCCTATTTCAAAGCTGCAGTATTTCAGATTTTGTCTGAAATGTTGCAGCTTTCATTGTCTTTATTCATTGTGTTAGTGTAAATATGTCTTGATTATAGGGTAAAAGCTTGTTTAGTCCCTATATTATGAGTTTAGTGTCCATTTAATTCCTATATTTTTAAAAATATCTCAAAACGTCCTTACTATTAAATATTGACACTTATGCCATTATTTTTTATTTTTTTAACATGCTTTTATAATTTTACACTCTTACAGTAATGTTTATTTTTTAGATATTAATAAAAAATTAGATTATCAAATTAAACCCAAAAATAAAATAAAAAAATAAAAAAGATATATATTAATTTTTGTGGAAGCTCATGTGTGTCCAAAAAAAATTAATTTTGTAAAAAATTAAGTTATCAATTTTTTTAAAAAATAATATTTTAACTTCTCAGCAGAGTGTTCTATAAAAATTAATATATATATATATTGTTTTTATTTTATTTTTTGGTGTTAAACTGGTAATTTAATTTTTCTTTTTAATAATGTTTAAAAAAGGAACATTATTGTAATAGGGTAATATTGTAAAAATAAGTCAAAATTAACAAAAGACAATGGCAAGAATGTCAATAATTTAATGATAGAGATGATTTGAAGTATTTTAAAAAATATAGGGACTAAACGGACACTAACCTCAAAATATAGGGACTAAACGAGCTTTTACCCTTGATTATATTATGGAGTTTATCCCCCTAATCGCTTCAGATCAGGTGTTCCTAGATGATGTTAACAATAATACTGAATCATAACATAGATTTCAAAGCATCAAATCATGGCGAATCATTAGCAGAAATCATTAAAGAGTTAAGCTTAGCCAATCTACTTCCACTTCCGTAAGTTTCATCTCAATTCTCTAGTCTTCTTTAGATAAGCTTTCATGTTCTGCTACCTGGTCTGATATTCTAGGCTAAGTTGGTTTACCACTGATTGAGAATCACTTCTAATGATGAGTCTTCCTTCCCCAAGAGCTTTGCATATCCTTAATCAGTAATGATTGCCTCGTATTCAACCTCATTATTAGAGGCTCTAAAGCCAAATTTCAATGCAGATTGGAGTTTCACTCCTCCTAGCCTTATGTTGATCAAACCATCTCCACTTTATAAGAGTTCGAAGATCCATCCATGTAGACAACCAACATTCCTCTGGTTCCCCAATGGTTACCTCCTCGCTCAACCCGCTAGGGTTCATTCTCCCTCTGAGTCATTAGTGATTTCTACCAAGAAGTCGACAATGGCTTGTGTTTTAATTGCTAAGCGAGGACAATAAATAATTTTAAACTCACGTAACTCGAAGGACCATTTCATAAGCCTGCTTGACATATCAAGTTTCTAGAGCACCTACCTCAAGAAACAACCAAGTGCGTGCATGCGTTTCCTTGCGGAGATTGCCAAATATAGCACTAGCTTTTCTGACGAATGATATCTCTTCTCTATATCCATCATCACTTTACTGGTGTAATAGATAGGCCTTTGTGCTCCATCCCCCTCGTCCCTAACTAGAACTAAGCTGGTAGCATGTCAAAAAACAACAAAGCATAAAAGAAGGGCATCTTTTGGTTTCAGCTTGGTAAATATCGATGCATAAATTAGGTATTCCTTCAGCTGCTAGAAAACTTCTTCACTATAGAGCCCATTGTAACTTTTATCCAGTGTTAAGGGCTTTAAAGAAAGGTTTATAGAGATCCATAGCTTCGGAGATAAATTAGCTCAATATTGCCACTTTGCCAGCTAAACTCTACATTTCATTCACTGTACATGGAGATCTCATTTCCAGCACAACTCTAATCTTCCTTGACATTATCTGAGGGCACATTTCTCAAGGTTTAACTACATCTTGTAATTTTAGAGGAGCTGATAATTTTCTCCAAGGTGTGCTACAAGTTTAGTAGCTTGTACAGATTTAGTAATCATATCATTTATGTAGACCTCCATAGCTTTTCTACTCTAGTCTTTGAAGATCTTAATGACCAAATGTTGGTAGGTTGCCCTCATATTCTTCAATTCGAAAGGCAAAACTCTGTAGCATATACCCTCGATTGAAAATAAATGTATATTTTTTTCTTCAACTAATTCGTGCATCTTGATTTGGTTATAACCTAAAAAAGAATCCATGAAGCTTACCATCTTATGACCAGAGGTGGCATCTACTAGCTAATCTACTTTGAGGAGAGAAAAGCTATCATTCCAACATGCTTTATTTAAGTATGGTAAAATTGACGCACATGCACTATTTTTCATTGGCCTTTTTAACTAAAACAACGTTTGAAGCCCAATCTAGATAGGTGGCCTCCCCTATAAACCCGGCCTACAATAATCAGTCTACCTCATCCTTAATAATCTAGCCCCTCTTCTAACTGAAGGCCCTCATCTTCTACTTGACTAGCTTATAATGTAGGTCAACATTGAGCCTTTAACGGGATACCTCCATCTCTATGCCCAACATATCCTCATGCGACTAAGCAAATACGTCACTAAACTCTTGCAAAAAGGTGATCAACTGCTCTTTGTTTTACTCCGTGAGATGGAAGCCAGCGTTGACACTCTTTGTGGGGTTATCTTCCTTAATAAGTATAGAAACAAGGTTTTCTGATGGCATACCCCACTTTCCTTCCTTAGTGATTTATGGATCTAATGGCACTTCAATCAATTCTGGTGAATCATTGCAATTATTGCCCTTGGAGCTTGTGGAGATCAATAGAGTCAACCTACATGGAGGTTTCCTCACTATGGTATTCTTTTGATACCAACTTGATTGTTTTTTTTTTTTAAAGCATTTCCTCTTTCTTTTGATAATAGCACGCCTGGTCATTTTAGCGAGAAAAAAGGCAATTTTCTCATTGGAGGCTATTTGATAGCTAACCTTTGATGTTGTTGTGTAACATTAGTGAGCAAAATGTTGATCTCCTTTGATGATGAACATAAATTTTGGAGTTAGGGATTTTCACAACAAGGTAGTGCATGGAAATAGCTACTATAGTGGTAGCTAGAAATGGTAGACCCAAAATAATGTTATAGGCCTGTGGGTTATCCACCACTAAGAAATTGATACCAGTCGGGGTCTGTTAAGTGTTAGAAAATATATATTTATAAAGGAGAAAATCGTTCAAGTCTTACTAACACTCTTACTTTTATGTGTTTATCTTTCTTGTGATTTAATTACGTGTATTTTATTTTAATTAAGTATTTTATGTATTTTAAGGGTATCATGGTCATTTCACAATGAATGAGAAATCAGATGGCAAAACGGACATCACTTTTAAACTCAGGACGGTCGAAAACCTTAGGAGGAGCCTTAAAGGAAAAATGACACTGTTCACATGCACGGTACTATTCACATGTACTGTCTACATTACTGTTCACATAGACGGATTGATGACGTGGCATTGACTGATAATGTGGCATTGACTGATGAGGTGTCACGATCCTGTTGGACTAAATTCTTATGCACTGTTAATTGGTGACGTGGTAGCATATTAGTGGACCAAAAATTACGCGTATGGTACATGCATATACATAGGATTATTTTCAACCAAACCGCGTTACTGTTCAAGCCGGCTCAAACCGTGTCATTGTTCAAACCACGTGGTCAAACCGTATACTGTTGACTGATGACGTGGCACAATCCTGAGTGTCCAAGCTGTTTTTAATCCGATGGCCATGATTTACTCAATGTATCTATAAAAAGGGGGCCTCCCCCCTAATTTGATATCTCTGAATCTATTTTTGGGCTCCATTTTCTGTAATTCCTTCTCCATCTTGTATTTTCTACGTCTTTTAATAAATTTCCATTTTGCCCCTAGTTCAATAATGAGTAGCTAATTTTCTTTCAAGCTTGAGTTGGAGGTGAAGTCTCAACATGTGTCATAGGCTTTATTTGGTAAATTTATTTCTCTTCCCCTCTAATTTTTGTGGATGTTTTGACTTCTCGTCGACAAATAATAATAATCTTGCCTAGATACTGCCCTGATTTCACCAACTCCCCAGTACAAGGTTATTATTATTTGGCACGATAAGCCTTTAGCACCATATTGATTAGAGTGTGGTTCATGAGGTGTGGAAACCCCCCTCATGATTTAATTGGCATTAATAATGAATATTTAGCCCATGATGCATGTTGATACAGATCCAGATACCCAAGTACGTTATTTTAATAGATTTCTCTTCAATTTTTTCTCGACATTTCAATTCTAATTTTAGAATAATCTAAGTCACTTTCACTACAAATCCAACCACATTCATACAAAAATTAATTCTACATATAATTAAAATCCACCTCCTCGCGGGATCGACAATCGTCACCATTAATCTATTTTACAATAGATTCGTGCACTTGCGAGTTCAATAAAATTTGCACAATAAATTTTTGGCGCCGTTGCCAGGGAGGTAAGATTATTTTCATTCGTAGAATTAATTTTTGTGAATAATTTCTTTTATTTGTTTTCTTGTATTTTTTTATTAAAAGAAGAAAGAAAAGTGAATATACATTTAGAGGTAATAATTTCTTTTCTTTCTCTATTCTTTACAATTCTGTAATTTAATTTTTAAGTTATTTTTTTGTAATTTTTGTTTATCTAATTAATTTAATTTTTGTTAATTTATTTCACTTTTTTTTAGTATTTTTTTATAGAAAGGTTTTAACAGCATAATAATGTTAGTATTGTAATTTCTCATTTTTCTTTTATTTTTATTCGTTTTGTTCCCATTTATTTTTGTATTCATTGCATGCATGGTCGAAGGTCATTATTACCTAATCTTGAACCTATAGACCTTGAACTTGAGAAAATACTGTGCACACACAAACAAGTTAAAAATAAAATGGATTTGCATTAACAACAAGCACCACAGGAGAGGCCATTTAAGGATTACTTCAGTCCCTTAGCTAATTTGAGCACATCATGCATAAGATACCCAAATATAGCTGCTAGGAGTTTTGAACTAAAACCTAGTGTGCTAAATTGTCTTCCAACATTCTATGGCTTAGAAAATAAGGACCCATATAATCATCTGAATGATTTTCATGCTATTTGTCAAACTTTTAAATATGAGAATTTTTTATACGATGATGTTAAACTCATATTATTCCCATTTTCTTTAAAGGATAGAGCTCGTTCATGGCTTAATACATTGCCTGCTAATAACATTACATCATGGGAACAAATGGTAACTAAATTTTTGAATAAATATTTCCCAGTACATAAAACCAATTATATTCGTAGGGAAATTTCAAAGTTTACATAGAGAGAAGACGAGCAGTTTTTCGAAACATGGGAGCGATTCAATGGGCTACTCTTGAAGTGTCCACATCATGGGTATGAGAAATGGCACAAATGCCAATACTTTATGGAGGGATTATTGCCGAATGTGCAAGAATGACTAATGACAACAAGTGGAGAAGAGCTAATGTCAAAAAGTGCATCAGAGATTTGAGAATTCTTCCAGCGACAAGCGGATAATTCCCAGCAACGGAGTCGGTCACTCAGGAATACTAAAAGAATTAAAGGAGTGAATGAGGTTCACATTGGCGAGTCAACTTCGGGAATCAAAGAAGTCAAAAGAGATGGTTGAAGGTCTCTTAACAAATAGCATCGTTAACGACTGTTAAATCAACAGAACCATATGACCATGACTCATACTCAGATCAAGCCAATGCCATAGGTGTAATGAGAAAACCATCAAATTACAACCCATACTCCAACACATATAACCCTGGATGGAGAGACCACCCTAATTTTTCATGGTCTCAAGGATTCCAACAGAATAGACCAGCAGCTTCAGCTCCACCAATGCAACCAATTGCTTAGATTCCTCAAGCCTCTCAGCCACCATTTAGACCATACAATCAGAACCAGAACTACTCTCAACCCAGACCATGGGAGGATGCATTCCAGAATTTCAAGAATGTTACTTACTCTACGATTGAGCAACATAATCGCATTATTGATGGACTACGAAAAGAGATGAGAGCAGGCTTCAACTCACAAGCCCAATCAGTTTCAAGACTCAAGAAGATGGTGGGACAACTTGCTTCTTCAGTTCAAACTTTGGCAATGACTGTTTAGAAAGGTAAGTTTCCAAGTCAATCAGTGCCTAATCCTAAAGGAGTGCATGAAGCAAGTACCAGTTCACCACAGCAGCATGGAGAGGTCAAAGCAGTCATGACCTTGCAAAAAGGAAAAAAAGTAGACAATAAAGTGGAGATACTGGTGACGAAAGAAAATCAAATTGTACATATGAATGTTGAGGACTCACCATTGGAAGAGAAATAAGAAACCAACCCACGAGAATATGTTCCCAAAGCTCCATTTCCTCAGAGGTTAGCTGAAGGAAAGAAGGAAAAATCCACAGGTGAGATTCTTGAAATCTTCAAATAGGTAAGTGTTAACATCCCTTTACTTGATGTTATAAAGCAAGTTCTACCTTATGCCAAGTTTCTTAAAGACCTTTGTACTAAAAAGAGAAACATTCATGTTCAAAAGAAGATATTTTTAATAGAAAACGTTGGTTCTATACTCCAATACAAAATTCCTCTAAAATGCAAAGACCCAGACTCCCCCCCACTATCTCATGTAGTATAGGGAACAACATAATTGAGAATGCTTTGTTGGATTTAGGAGCTAGTGTAAATCTGTCACCTTACCCAGCTTTGTGAAACTTGGACTGGGAGAATTACACCCAACTCCAGTGGTGTTACAACTTGCAGATCGGTCAACGAAAATATCTCGTGGTATTGTGGAGGACGTGCTTATCTAGGTAGACAAGTTTTATTTTCTTGTTGATTTCATTGTAATTGACACTCAACCAATACAAGATTCAAGGAAGCACATCCCCATTATTCTAGGCTAACCTTTCTTGGCAACTGCGGATGCTCACATTTAATGCAGAACTGGAAATATGCAGTTATCCTTCGGCAACATGACTATGGAGCTAAACATCTTCAACATTGCCAAACAACCTTAGAAATGCAGTGATGGAATTGTTGATGTGGATTTAATTGAAGCATTAGTTGATGACACTTTTCTTTCAAACCTTAGTGATGACCCTTTACAAATATGTTTAACCCTCTTTGGTTTGGATTTTGATATTGACAGATCAGTCGATGAGGTCAATGCTCTACTTGACTCAACACCATTCATGCTGTCTCTTATACACATCTAGATGTGTATAAGAGACAGGATATTGACAGATCAGTCGATGAGGTCAATGCTCTACTTGACTCAACACCATTCATGGACACTAATAAATAGAAGTCAAGAGTTGAACAACTAGCACCACCAGAGAAGAAACTCATGCCATCATTAGAATCACCACCGAAACTCGAGCTCAAATCATTACCCAACACATTGGAATATACATTTTTGGGAGAAGAAAGTACTCTGCCGGTAATCATCTCATCATCCCTCAATGACGAACAAAAAGGTAAGTTGTTGGATGTTTTAAAAGAGCACAAAGGAGCATTAGGATGGACCATAACAGATATAAAAGGTATAAACCCAGTAGACTGCATGCATTATATTCACCTTGATGAAAATGCTAAGCCTACTAGGGAAATGTAACGTCGGTTAAATCCTAATATGAAAGACGTTGTTAGAACTGAAGTCCTTAAGCTATTAGATGCATGTATCATTTACCCCATTTCTGATAGTTCATAGGTCAGTCCTGTACAAGTTGTCCCCAAAAAGTCAGGAGTCACAGTAGTTACCAATGTTGTTAATGAATTGATACCCACTAGAGTGACTACAGAATGTCGTGTATGCATTGATTATAGAAAGTTGAATTTTGTCACACGTAAAGACCATTTTCCTTTACCATTTATCGATCAAATGCTTGATAGACTAGTAGGCCATAAATTTTATTACTTTCTAGATGGCTACTCAGGATATAATCAGATTCCATAGCACTAAAATATCAAGAGAAGACCATTTTCACTTGCCCTTTTGACACTTTTGCATATAGGAGGATGCCATTTAGATTATGAATGTTAAGCATTTTTTCTGATATGGTTGAACGATTCCTTAAAGTCTTTACGGATGATTTTTCTATATTTGGTGACTCGTTTGATCAATGTTTACATCATCTAATACTAGTTTTGCAGAGATGTATTGAGAAGAACTTAGTCTTAAATTAGGAGAAGTGCCATTTTATGGTAAAACAATATATTGTTCTCGGTCACATCATTTCGAGCAAAGGTATTGAGGTTAACTAAGCCAATGTAGATCTCATTTCTAATCTTCCTCCACCCAAAACAGTCAGGGAAGTAAGATCGTTCCTTGGGCATGCTGGTTTTTATAGACGTTTCATTAAAGATTTTAACAAAGTTTCTAAACCCTTATGCAATCTACTTACTAAGGATGTACCTTTTGTCTTTGATGATTCATGTCTTGTAGCATTTGAAAAATTAAAGCAGTTGTTGACATCTTCACCCATCATTCAGCCCCCAAACTGGAGCTTACCATTTGAACTCATGTGTGATGCATCTGATTATGCAATAGGAGCAGTATTAGGACAAAGAGTTGATCGAATTCCCCCTGTTATTTACTATGCTAGTATGACATTGAATGATGCACAGTTGAATTATTCAACTACTGAAAAAGAAATGTTAGCAGTAGTGTTTGCATTGGAAAAATTTCGATCCTATCTCATTGGTTGTAAAATAATTGTATTAACAGATCATGTTGCTCTTTAATATCTTCTTATAAAGAAAGATGTAAAAGCTAGACTAATTCGTTGGGTGTTACTTTTGCAGGAGTTCAACTTGGAATTTAAAGATAAGAAAGCTACATAAAATGTTATGGCTGACCATCTCTCTCGTCTCTATTTTAATAAAATTATGGAACCATTACCATTGAATGAGTCATTTCCAAATGAACAATTAATGAATGTGGAAGTATTACCATGGTATGCTGATATCGTTAATTATCTTCTTACAGGTCAACTTCCAGAGCATTGGACCAAGCAAGACAAAGCCAATTTTTTTGCAGAGATAAAGAATTTCTTTTGGGATGACTCTAACTTGTTCAAGTATTGTGTAGACCAAATTGTTAGATGATGTGTCCCAGAAAGTGAAATTCAGAATATCCTTTCATTCTGCCATGAGCAAGCTTGTGGAGACCATTTCAATGCTAAGAAAACAGTAACTAAAGTTTTACAATGTGGTTTCTATTGGCCAACAATATTTCGAGACGCTTACACTTTCTGTTCTTCATGTGATAGGTGTCAACGAATGGGGAGCATTATACGAAGGAATATGATGCCACTAAATCCAATTTTAGTTGTTGAGATTTTTTATGTATGGGGTATCGACTTTATGGGACCCTTTCCTCTTTCTTTTAGCCATTAATACATATTGGTTGCTGTTGACTACGTATCGAAATGGGTAGAAGCAATTCCATGTAAAACCAATGATCACAAGGTGGTGATAGGATTTTTGAAAAGGAATATTGTTGCACGCTTTGGATTCCCTTGAGCGATAATCAGTAATGGTGGTGCCCACTTCTGTAACAAAGCATTCAAAGCTCTTTTGATAAAGTATTCAATCACTCACAAAGTGGCGACCCCATATCATCTGCAAACCAGTGGCCAAGTTGAAATCTCCAATCAAGAAATAAAGCACATATTAGAAAAGACGGTGAAGCCAGACAGAAAAGATTGGTCATTAAGACTTGATGATGTATTATAGGCATATAGAACGGCTTTCAAGACCCCGATTGGGATGTCACCCTACAGGCTAGTGTATGGAAAAGCTTGCCACCTACCTGTGGAACTCGAGCATCGTGTATATTGGGTCATCAAGAAATTCAACTTTGACATGCAGCAAGCTAGCTCAGAAAGAAAATTACAACTGGCAGAACTTGAAGAAATTCACAATGATGCATATGAAAATGCCAAAATTTACAACCAGCGAATGAAAGTCTTCCATGACAAGAAAATTATGAGAAAATCTTTCACTCCAGGTCAGAAAGTGCTTTTATTCAATTATCGCTTGCACCTATTCCCAGGTAGGTTACGCTCTCAATGGCCTGGCCCCTTTATTATTCATACTGTTTTTCCAATGGGGCAATTGAAATTAAGGACCCAAAGAACGGTGTTACGTTTAAAGTTAATGGTCAAAGATTAATGCCATATCTAGAGTACCAACCACATGGAGAGGGCATCGAAATAAATTTAAGTGACCCACCAGATTTGAATTGAGTTTTTTTTTCTCTTTCTTTCTTTTCGGTGATTTGATTTTTTTTCTTCCTTTTTATTATTCTTTTGCTAATTGAAATTATTTTTGCATAAGTATGTTTGTATAACCATTAAGTTTTCTGTTATCATTGTTAATCATGAGTGCCATAGCTAAATAGTTCGTCCTGGACATTCTTAAACCACTTCAACGTATAAAATCTCATCTCAAAATGCAGATTCGATTGTGTAAGACACATCGTATTTGAGCTCTGCAACCACCAGAGTTAGTATCCTATGTTGAGGATTTAGAAAGCCAACTCAGAGACATTGAGAGAAGTGTCTACAACATCCAGTTGGAGCTTGAGGTAAATTCAATAAGAGGACGATTGTAATTTTCTTTATGTGTTTTAGTTTGTTTTTCTTTGTTTGTGTGCTTTAGTTTGTTACCCCGGTGAAGTGGCGGATAACGGTACTCCGTGACAATCAAGTCGGTTACTTCAGTTTTCCATAATAACTGATATTCTGAGGCGAAGGTATGGACATAAATGAGATCTTAGCAAAGCTTCACAATCGATTCCCTTCACTTCCTTAGAATGCCCTCCTTACAATCTATAAAGCTCGGTCCGAACGCATGCGATTGCTCATGAGGAATAACATACCTGTTGATATCCGCTGATTAATCAAAGTTAAAGTACGATTGGCAGGTGAGTTACCTCCAAAATTTATTGCATACATGCCTGGTTGTGGTAAAAGAAATTATGCAAGAAAATGAAGAGCTCGAGGAATTTCTGTTGCTTGTCATAAATGTGCCAGAATGAGATGCAATAAAAACCCATGTTCTTTAGGAATGGCGTTTGATAACAGAGAAGATAAGATTCAATTCATTAGGGATGACTTGAATAAGGAGTCATTGGATGATATCCTTTTGTCTCTTGAAACGAATCCCAGTGGATATGTGCAAAGAGCGATTCTCCAGTTATGACCAGTATTCCAGAAAGAGCATGCACGATATAGTCTCGGGAATCTGACTATAAATGACCCTATTTGCCAGTTTATAAGAAAACTGGATGGGAAGCCTATCCTCGACCCATAGAGGGCGTTCAAGTCGTTCTGGACGTAAAACCAGAGGAAAATGTGAGCTACAATCGCAACTATCTATAAATATCCTCTTACTTCACTGTTTATTTTATTTCACTGTTTATTTATCATTTGCAATATTGTCTTGAATAATTTTATTTTATCATTGTTTTTTTTTCGTTTTACTATTTCATTTTAACTCGCGAGCCATGTGCTTTGCGCATTATCATCCTACCTCATACACAGCTGTGACCCACTGTCACCAAGATTCTTAAATATGATTTTTTGTCAAGCACTCACAAATTGTTTTTGAGAAGTATCCCAATGGCAGCTACTCACATAGACAATTCAAGGACATTTGTGTGCTTTCTGGAATTAACTATGGCAAACATAAAGAGTTCGTTGAGGCAGCCATAGATCTTGGTCGAAGCATAGCAGAGAGAAAATTCCACTTGGTGTTTGAAGGAGGTAACCGAGGGTTATCAAAATTGGTCTAAGAAGCTGCTTTTTTCAGAGGAAGTCAACTGTTAGGCATCATCCCAAGAGCCCTAAAACCTTTGGGAAGTTTGTCTGACTCACCGACTGGAGAAGAGTTAGTCGTCTCACATATACAAGAAAGAATAACTGAAATGCTTAATCATGCTGATGCTTTTATTTTCCTACCAGGAGATCTTGCAACTTTAGAGGCACTTATCACATTAGCATCTTGGGCCCATCTGTACATTCACTAGAAACTCATCGGTTTGTTAAATGTCAATAACTTTTATAATGGCTTTATTGCATTTCTTAACCATGCAATAAAAAATTATTTCATTCCTTCCAATGCAAAAAAACTTTTTATTTGTGATCACACTGCTAATGAGCTACCTGATCTGTTACAAGCTTATAGACCGGAGCCAGACCCTTGGACCTTTGTGTTGGAGCGTCCAAATAATGATGGTAACAGTAGCCCCAGTAAGAAGTACAAATTAGATTTAACTCTCCGCCTGTAAATATTTTCTTATGTGTTGAATCACCCAGATGATGTCTTCTAAACTCTATTTTTTTCCTTTAAAACATTAGGGACAATGTTTCATTCTGGTCGGGGGGAGGGAATAGTCGACAATTGTGGAATCTTGATTAAGTTTTTACTGATTTTTTGTTATAGAAACTAACTGTTGCTAACTTTTTGTGTTGAAAATGGCTAAATATGGAGTGTAGTTACTCTAGAAACACATTTTCTTCGTTAAAAAAAATTCAGACATTTTATTTTTCTTTATTAAGCTTTGATATTTTGATATTCATTTTTTTCTTCTTCTTTTTAATTTCTCCTCTATAAATATACATTTTCAAATTTTTGAGTCGAAGATGGCTGAATATAGAGTGTAGTACCTATAGAAATGCTTATTCTTAGTTAAAAAAAACCATTTTGTTTTTCTATCATTTTAAGTATAACTTTTCTAATTAGTTTTTCTGCATCATTTTTTCATTTCTTCATGCATATTTTCCTTTACTGTTTAGAAAGGTTGGGGGGTAGAATATTGTTTAAAAAAACAAAAAAAACAAAATTGTGTGATTTGTTTTAACATTTGATGACTTGATGAATTTCAAATTTTAGCATTTGTATTATCTTTGGTCTTAAGTGATGTTACGCCATGTTTGCTACTCTACATGTTGATGTCGGAGACAAATATGGGTTGTTTGAAGGAATGAACATGTCATAATAAATGCCAAGTGAGTTTTTGAGCCTATAATTTTTCTTGGAGAGTAATCATTTTGCCCATTCTTCGTACAACTTAACATTTTATTATTTTATACATGATCTCTAGATTTCTTTTGAGTTAACCCTTAAAAAAATTGTAAAATTAAAAAAAAATGTGTGTTGCTACATTTGGAGGCCCATCTAACTAATAGATATGAAAAATTATTTAGAGCCTTAAAAGATTATGGAAAGGCCATCTTTGATCTGTTTGAGCCTTTATAGCCATCCATTTTATGAAATATCCATAGTTCACCCTTTTGAGCCTTTAAAAAAAAACCATTTTCTTTGTCAAACTTATCATCTTGACTCAATTCGATTTAGAGTATTACCCAATATCTTACACATTCCATCACCTATTTATGTTTGAGAAAAATGTAAGTAATTATTTTGTTCAGTGAAGTTATGAAAAACAAAAAGAAAAAAAAAGAAAAAAAATTGTTGTTTAAAAAAAACAATAATAGGTGAAATCCACCTTGCAACTTCCAATATATATATATATATATATATATATATCTATATTTTTCTCAAACATACACTTTATTGTCCTTATTTCCCCTCCTTTGTTAGCCATGTCCCTGACCTACGTTACGTCCTAATAAAAGTCCTTGATTTTAGGGAACTATAGTCTGAAGTAGAAGCTAGTTATATGGGCTAAAAAGTTGTAGTGGTGCATAAAAAAAATTAATAAATAAATAAATTGGGTTGACTAGCATTTTTATTTGACTTAAGATCGTATTATTTTTAAGCTGAGGGCATATTTCTTTCATCTTGATGAGAGCATGTGATATCACTTCTTTATTATTTTCTCTCAATTACCATTCATTGGAGTGACTATTTTTATTAGGTTTAATTTCTTTGCGAGAGTGTCACTATTTCCAGTGAGATTTTGAGGTTTAACATGCCATTCTTGAAAGTAGCTGTGACAAAGTCTACTTCGCTGATTCATATGGATGGTTGATGTGGGTGTGATATTTCTTTAGACTGGAGATAATGCTTATATTTTTATTTAATTGCTATCATTAGTCTGATTGAATAAACAAGATTGTTTAAAATATATATATATTTTGTGTTTGAATTTTGTTTTCACTTTATTTGTTAGGAACTAGCAATAAGCTGGTTGGGGAGTGTTTTGAGTATTAGAAAATATATATTTATAAAGGAGAAAATCATCATTTTACATTTCAAGTCTTACTAATATCCTTACTTTTGTGTATTTAACCTTGTGATTTAATTACGTGTGTTTTATTTTAATAAAGTATTTTATGTATTTTAGGGGCGTCATGGTCATTTCACAATGAATGAGAAATCAGACGGCAAAACAGACATCACTTTTGAACTCAGGACGGTCGAAAACCTTAGGAGAAGCCTAAAAGGAAAAATGACACTGTTCACATGTACGGTACTATTCACATATACGGTATTGTCTACATTACTGTTCACGACATTGTTCACATATAGACGGATCGATGATGTGGCATTGACCGATAATGTGGTATTGACTGATGAGGTGTCACGATCCTGTTGGACTAAAATTCTTATGCACTGTTGATTGGTGACGTGGTAGCATGTTAGTGGACCAAAAATTATGCTTACTGTACATGCATATACACAGGATTATTTTCAACCAAACCGCGTTACTGTTCAAGCCGGGTCAAACCGTGTCACTGTTCAAACCGTGTGGTCAAACCGCGTACTGTTGACTGATGACGTGGCACAATCCTGAGCGTCCAAACTGTTTTTAATCCGATAGTCATGATTTACTCAATGTATCTATAAAAATGGGGCCTCCCCCCTAATTTGATATCTCTGAATCCATTTTTTGGCTCCATTTTCTGTAATTCATTCTCCATCTTGTATTTTCTATGTATTTTAATCAATTTCTATTTTGCTCCTAGTTTAATTATGAGTAGCTAGTTTTCTTTCAAGCTTGAATTGAATGTGAAGTCTCAACATGTGTCATGGGCTTTATTTGGTAAATTTATCTTCTCTTCCCCTCTAATTTTTGTGGATAAAACTTCTCATCGACAAATAATAATAATCTTGTCTAGATACCGCCCTGGTTTCACCGGCTCCATAGTACAAGGTTATTATTATTTGGCACGATAAGCCTTTAGTACCATATTGATTAGAGTGCGGTTCATGAGGTGTGGAAAGCCCCCTCATGATTTAATTGGCATTAATAATGAATATTTAGCCCGTGGTGCATGTTGATACGGATCCAGATACCCAAGTACGTCATTTCAATAGATTTCTCTTCAATTTATTTTCGCCATTTCAATTCCAATTTTAGGATAATCTAAGTCACTTTCACCACAAATCCAACTACCTTCATACAAAATTAATTCTACATATAATTAAAATCCACCTCCTCGTGGGATCGACACTCGTCACCATTAATCTATTCTACAATAGATTCGTGCACTTGCGAGTTCAATAAAATTTGCACAACAGAGTTAGAGTACGTGGCATTGTTATAGTGTTATACCAGAACAATAACAATTTGAAACTGTTCTTTGGACCAGTAGTCCGCAAGTTCGAGTTTCCACCCGGTATACCCTAATCCTTTAGATATCAAACCAGTGGGAGAAAACCATTGCCCACGATACCACCCAAGGATAAGTCATCACTTAGACTTTAAAGAGGGTGAACGTTGTGAGAGGATAGTTTTGATTAACTGGTTTGAAGATAAATCAGGACTTTTCTGATGCACAAGATCCTTATTCAAAGGCAAGTACAGAGCATATTTAGTATAGAGATAGAGATGAAACGTTCTTAGAATAATGGCTCAAGTGCTAACTTGCTTCCTAGAAGAAGAAAACGATTTAGAGAGACATCGAAGATTATGAACAAACATTCAAATATTATTGAAGATGTTCTACCGATTACAAAGACTTGAGAGCCCTTATATAGAGCTTCTAAATGCAAAAGATAAGACAAGATCCTTATCTTAAAGAGCAAACGACAAAAACATAAAGAAAAAGTACACACGTGAAAAGCATAAAAGCACACTTTAGACACGATAGGACCGCTGCCATTTTTTATTAAAGCCAAAAATTACGGAAAGCTTCTGTAGCCATGTGAAGAGATTGGAGCTTTATGGAGTGGAGGGATATCTGGATGGAGATATCTCTCCTGTCTCTTTTTCATATTGCTTTCGAGCTTTAAGTATCTGTTGGTAGATCAGATAATCTTCATCAAGATCATCTTTTTCTGATGCAGCCGTGGTTGGCTGAGAGACTGGCTCAGTAGGCAAACATTGAGACTTTTGAGTTGGGAGAAGTGAGTGAAAGTCTTCCCAAGGGTCTTGGGCATCTTAGAAAAGAACATTCGTGTAGTCAGGACGTTCTTCTCTGACGAGAATACCCTTCGGACTGGAACTTAATCCTGGAGTGTTTTCTTGAATTTTTAGTAAAAACTCAAGGGAGTGAGATGGTCTGATGGACGTGTGACAAATGTCTGTGGGAGCTGGTTGAACATTGTTTAGTTCAAGAAGGAAAGTCTTAAGGACTGAGATTACAGTTGGATCATCACTGAGTGGAAATGGATGTGGAAATGTTTTCCATTCATATGCTTGGTCTTGTGTACAATAGTCCTTAGTGAATGGATGCTGAAAGTATGGCCGGTGTACAATAAAAACTGAGGTAAACAGATCTGCTTCTTGGTCAGGAAGTCTGTTTAGCTGATGGTGGGTTGAAATGTTTTGAAGTTGTTTACGCCACCATGTGAGTGGTGAAAACCATTCAAGTAATGTCCAGAGAAGGAATGGAGCATGGTCAGGAGTTAAGATATACCTGAGTGTAGGTTGAACAGGGAGTACTAGTTTAGTAACAAAAAGGACTGTGAGACACTAAACATACCATAATTCATCCTCTGAAATGGTTAGGGTTGGATTGAAAGTGAATCCTGTAAGAAATAGGTGTTCTAGGTGAAGGGACGGAAAACGAAGTGGTTGGGTTCTGTAAACATTCATGAAATATTTGAAAAGGAATTTTTTTGGCAAAATCTTGGATTTGGAAGGCTGAACCGAAAGAGAGATTGAGGGGAAAAGTCTTTTAGGTTAAAGCTTTGAAAGGAAGAGAACGGTTCATGGCTATGATGGGTATGGCCTGGATGGAAGTAATGAGGGTAGGCTTATTTATAGAGGGACGGGTGAGGAAGTCAGGGATTAGATTTTTATCACCTTTTATGTGCTGGACTGTGAAGTCATACTTGGCGTACTAAGCTTTTAAACTGAGCAATTGCTTGTCTGGAAGCAATTTGTTCTTAAAATCAAGGATCTTCGGGAAATATGAATTGTCCATTTTGATAAGGAAGTTATGGCTAATCATATGGAATTCAAATTTCTTGATTCCATACTTGACTGTTAAAATCTCCTGTAAAAGACATGATAATTGAAATATAAGTAAGCAACCCAAGAGGGGGGGTGAATTGGGATTCTAAAAATTATTCAATTTATTAAAGAAAATCTTAATGCAATAATAAATCAAATTCAAAGCAATAACAATTAAGATGATCACAATATAAAAAGATAAGGAAAGAGGGATTCAAACACCGAGATTTTTACGTGGTTCGGCCAACCTCGCCTACGTCCACGCCTCCAAGCTTTCCGGGCTTGAGGATTCCACTAAGCAAGCCTCCAAGGCTTCAAATGCTTACACTTGACTTCCAAGGTGTCAATGGACCTTTACAACAAGAGATTATTCCCAATCTCTTAACCCAAGTGTATCCCAACACTTACAATCACTCAAAGTAAAAGATTACAAACTGTTTTTGCCTCTCACAATATATAAGATTACACAATGATGCTTAATATGTGAATAGATGAAGCAAGAGTGTGTTCTAAGCTCTATGAAGGTTGTATTCTCGAATATTAGCTCAATGGTCGTGTTGTGATCAACCTTTGTTTGGATTAGAATGAGCTTATTTATAGTAGCAGCTGAAAACTAGCCGTTATAGACTGTCTGCACACTGTCGGATCGCCGTTAACTAGATATCGGATCACCGTTTGACTGGTCAATATGACCGTTGAGCTGATTTTTCAAATTGTCGGATCGCCGTTTTGTAGATGTCGGATCGCCGTTTATGTCCAGAGGCTATACTTTACTTCTGTTTAATATCGGCGAGCCGTTTATCAAAATTGTCGGATCGCCGTTTTTATCCAGAGGCTACTGGATGATATCGGTGAGCCGCTTCTCGATCATGTCGGTTCGACGTTTATGTAAAGAGACTGCCCTTCAGTTCTGGTTGATATCGGCGAGCCGTTTAGTAACATATCGGTGCGCCGTTTAGGTCCAGAGGCTACTGGTTAATATCGGCGAGCCGTTTATCACACATGTCGGTGTGCCGTTTACATCCAGAGACTAATCTTCATTTCTGCTTGAAATCGGCGAGCCGTTTATTACCAATATCGGCGAGCCGTTTTCCATAAAAACTGCTGCAGTGAGCTATTTTTGCAAGAAGACTGTTTTGACTCCAAATCTTTACTATTCTTTATGAGGTTTGTTTAAAGATAGAGAAAATTATGTTGAACTCTTAAAAGATTAACTAAAACTTAATCATGTTTGTTATCATCAAAATCAATGAAGAATTATTTAGGTTAACAATCTCCCCCTTTTTGATGATGACAAACTTTTCAAAAATAATACTAGTGTAATTTTGCTCCCCCTAAATATGTGCTCCCCCTAAGTGAAATTTTGAAAGACTTGTTAACTCCTTTTAAAAAATTTAACAGTTAATCTCAAAATTTTAAAACATGACAAACAGATTAAAACTCATTCCAATTACCAATAAACTCATTTCTCTCCCCCTTCATCATCAAAAAGACAGAGGCACGATGAATGACTTATGGTTAGAATAAAAAAAAAATTTTGGCAGAATCTCCCCTGAAATGTGAGTATATCCTCAATAATACATAGAGTCAAAGCGAAAAGCACTTCCATATAAGTATACCACCATATCAACCAACCGCCATACCAACAAATTCATACTACCAGAATTATCATCATTAATTATCAAGAGCATAATTACAAAACACATAATACTCAGAACACAGATAATATCATACACATGCAGCAAATGAAATGAGAAAATGTCTGTGCGAAAGACAGAGGGACAGAGAAATCTAAGATGGAGGCTGTGAAGACGAACTGCCTGGGTCATATCCAAAGTAGCCGAGAATGCGACGCTGGCCCGCAATGAGCTCCATCTGCTGATCTGAAATTTGCTCCCGAAAGGTTGCAAAGTCAGATCGAAGCTGCTGCTGCTGCTGAGACAAAGCATCCACTCGGTCGAGAAGCTGCTGGAAGCGATCCTCGGGAACAGCTGATGCCGCAGGAGGGACGGCAGTCTCGGTAGGCTCGTCATCCTGAGGTGCATCTGCTGCTGGTGCTGCTGGTGCTGCTGCTCGGCGAGGAACACGCGGTCTAGCCCCAAGACGGAAATCAGGCAGCTCATCCTCGGAGTAGACATCATTCAGCATGCGATCATCCTCAGGTGCAATCAGTGTGGCTTCGTTTTTGGAGGACGTGGTCTTTTCCCATTTCCCACGCTTCTTAAAGAATCCGATGGCAGAAATAATTTCTCGTCCGAGTTTACGAGTCTCGAGAAAAACAGGCTCGACAATAGGAACTCGAAAGTGGTTCAAGATTTTAGTAATGATGCTGCCATAAGGAAGAGATCGATTGGAGACTTTAGGAGTGGACAGCATATGACACAGAATAGTATAGGATAAGCTCACATGGCGTCTACGGATAAGAGAATCTAATAGACCAATATCAAGCCTAGTGACCTCATCAGTGTGACCCTGCCTAGGGGTGACCATGTGTTGGAGAATAATATGAAGTATTCGAATCTGAAAGGGGAGGAGTTGAGACCTAAAGGATAGAGAGCAGATGTCATCGGAAAGATCCTGACGACGACAAATGTTCCGTACACCATCCACATGTCGAAAATCACTAAAATCTAGTTCTTTCCTAGCGGTGTACAGATCTAACCCTCCATAGGCGATTCCTAGAATACTACATAATTCGGGTTCATCAAGTTCAATACGAATTCCTCCTACAAATGTATGAAGCTCGTCACGACGAGTAGAGGAGAATTCTATGTTAGAATAAAAGACTCGAACTAGATTTTCATAAACTGGTTCTTCAATACTTAATGCTTGCTGCCAATGATTAAGCATTTGAGTAATAGAGTGACCACAAACAGTAATATCCGAAAACTCTGAGATTTTAAGAGAAAAAGAAGGAGTTACGGGTTTACCCATGAATTTCTCATGAAATCGCTGAGCAGAGGTAGCATCGGGAAAATGAAGACTCTCGAAGTCTTGAGGAGGAGACCTGGGTGGACTAGAACGGCGTGGAGCAGTGTGCTTGGTTCGAGCACGCCTTTGTGGTCGTTCCGCCATGGATGTGTTGGGAGAAAAAAATTGTGGAAATGAAGTTTGAGAGATGAGATAGTGATTGTGGGTGGAAATGTGATTAGAAAAAAAGGAAGAGATTTGGGTTAATTTGAGCAAAAAGAGGAATTTTAATCGGTTAAAAGATGCTAGAGATGATGAAAATGATTTGTAATCCTTCAATTTGGTGAAAAAAAGACAAGAAAAGTGATGGATTTGAGAGGAGAGAACTGGTGCAGTCGCGGGTTGAAGTGAGAGAGAGAGAGAAAGAAAGACCAAAATGAGGAGGAAGACGAAGGACTGTTCAATTAACGCGTGATAACGGCGAACCGTTATAGATAAAACGGCGAGCCGACAGAGTCCAGAGAGTCCCAAAAAAAATTTCATCAAAACGGCGAGCCTTTTATATAAATAACGGCGAGCCGATAAGGTCCAGGGAGTCTCCTCAAAATTTTGTGTCAGGACGGCGAGCCGATAGATAGTTATCGGCGAACCGATAGCGCCCAGAAAACTTTTCATTGTTTCTGCCCAAAACGGTTAGCCGTTTATTTAAATAACGGCAATCCGTTTTCTACAACTTATGATTTCGCACATGTATTTTGATATTTGGCTACTTATTAATACATTTCAAGATCATTTTATTGATCCAAAATGATTTGAGTGCCAGTTCAATGCATAAATCATGAATATATATATGTATTGCAACAA